>JZSA01002016.1:0-23109 GCA_000956155.1 Cotesia vestalis | reverse complement strand
AAAAAAAAAAAAATGATAAATTTGACAAATTACAAGCCAGTGAAGTAAAGACATATTTTTAAGGGTCTAAGCTTTGAAAATATTCAAAAAAAATTTTTTTTTTAATTTTTAGACCAAAATACCCCCTTTAATTATAAATATTTTTTATTTACTTACCATATAATAAGATGATCAATAAAAATTTTCTAAATTGTAAGAAAAATGTGTAAGAATTTTTTAAATAATAAAAATAAATTTTTCCTTTTATTTCTAATTATTTTATTGGGAAAATTACATTATTATTATTATTATTATTATTATTTTCTTAATAAAAAAAATTTTAATTGCAAAAATTAAATATAAAATATTTTATACAAAATATAAAATATTTTATAAATTAATAAAAATTCAAAAATTTTTAAATAATATTCAATTAAAAATTTATTACAATTGTCATTAAGCAATTGGTCTGTGCGATTCCAAATATCGATCAAGTTCATCTATATAACCCTGAGTATCTTGATAATAAATTAATTGATCGAGCTTACAGCTGTCCTCGCGTTGAAAAGGATTGTCAATGTCAGTTGGGTCAACAGGCTTGAGATTCTTATCCAAATAAAACCCAATTTTCCTTAAATTTCCTGGACTGCGATCAAACTAAAAAATAAATCGCACGATTAGAATTTTTTTCGAGTTACGAGATTTATTTTTGATTCAAAATAAATTCTTCATTTAAAAATCATTTATTTAATAAATAAAACAATTTACTCACTTGATCAAAGTGTCCGCATTCAATAATGGGTGTTTTGCCATCAATTCCCTTCGAAACAGCATCAGATATTTCTTGATAAGTGTAATTTTTACCAGGGGTAATATTAGATTGTCGTAAAATTGCATCAATGTTGTATTTATCGAACAATTCAAGAGATTTTTTGTAAAACTTTAGCTCAGTATCAATTCCTTTGAAGTAAGTCGAACATTTTCCCTGTTCATCCCAAATGTGAGCAATGTCTTCTTCTAGACTAGAATATTCTCTAACTCTGTCCCATTTTTCTAAAATATCATTCTGGATTGATGACAAAGAGGTCAAATTAAATTTTTCTAAATGACGAGGGTCATCTCCACGTGAGTAGCATGTGAAGTCTACATTTTCTTTAAAAGCAAAGACAAATGTCTTAATTGGCCAGGAATAATTTATTTTATTACATTTAGTTGGGTATTGAGTACACCGAGCTGGTCTGTATGCTTGTCTAAATACGTAATATCCATTATCATCTTCCCTGAAATTAATTACAATGTTATACACTAAAAAAAAAAAATTGGGACGAAAATAATTAGCTTAAAAATTCTAACAAGCTAAAAATTTTTCAAAAAAAAAGTTATCGTACCGAATTGTTGGATATTTTTCTAAAGGATCTTCATAAATCCCACGCGAAGCCAATGTGTACGCATTTGAGCCTTCTGACCAATAAAAAATCGGAAAATCAGCTAAACATTTTCCAGGATAATAATATTTCAATGGATCAATTAATTTCAATGATTCGTCGAAAAATAATGTTATTTTGTCTAATGCCAATGTGTTGAGGTGCTAAATGAGTAAATATCAAAATTTAATTATTGAGATATTTTTTTTGTTACTTAAAAGTATATTTGTTGTGATAAATAAAATTTATATTAGTTTCTTCGTAAATAATCATGACACTGAAGTTAGCAGACGTCTAAAAATTTTTGATTCTTTTTATTAATTAAATTACAACTAAAAAGATATTTATAAAAAATTGCACTTATAGTTTTTCAAGTTTTTTACATGTGACATTTTTTTTTTAATTTTTTAATTGAAATTTTTTCGATAAAAAAATTTTCTAAAAATTTTGAAATGTCGGCTAACTTTTTTTTTACCTTCTGGCGGAAAGTATCAATTTTTTGACTTAATTCACCGGAATTTTTCAAAAGTTCCAAAAAAAAATTTTTTTTGGGGGCAAGATGGTCCACCTCCAAATATGATGAAAAAATATTATAAAAATCAATTTTTGGTCAATTTTTGAGGTGGGCCGTCTTGCCCCACCCTCCTCTATACTTAAAAAAATATAAAAATGAATGAAAAAAAAAAAAAATTTCTGGTATTGATAAAAATTGTAAGTGAACTTACATGATTCCATAAACATTTAATAATAGGTTTTTTTCCGTGTGTGGCCTTGGTCACAGCATCTGAAATTTCTTGATAAGTGTAATTATTTCCTGGCATAATATTACTCTGTCGTAAAATATCACTGATATTATATTTGCTGTGCAGAATAGATTGCTGGGTTAAATATTTATCCGGACTATTGACTGCTTCAATTCCAGATAAACAACTTTTAAATTGTTCATATCTATTTTTTAATACTTCCTCAGACTTTGGTGGAGTATGCTGATGCTTGTAATTCCACCTAGTGGAATCTTCTCGAAGAGAAGTTGGCGAACCTTGAGACACTAATTTCCAATTGGATTCTGAACATGTAGAATCGGTTGCGTTATTAAGTTGGGGTAGAAAATCAGAAACCACCCAAGGGATGTCTCGTTCCCGACATTCTAGATTCCAATTGTCATCCCACTTACAGTCCTCGGAAAAATATTCTAGACTCAGTTCGAAATGAATGTCTTTTTCGCTGGAAATTATTTTAATTATTCACACGTGTTAATATTTTTAATAATTATCAATTAAATTCAATAGTTACCATTCAATATTTTTCGCTAAAAATACGATTGTTAAAACTAAAAATAAACTGCTGATAGAGTTCATCGTAGTAAAAAAAAATTTTATAATTTCCCGAAGCCAGTTTGTTGTAAACTGACGATCTAGAGAAGCGTAGAGTTTATTTATGTCAAACGTGGGGATCATCTCTTATATAACAGTAAATTTTTTAATATTAAGCATAATCCAAAAAAACCCGCTCTATGACATTGAATAAATAATGAAGCTGTTATCTTTTATTTTTGAGAGTTTGTATACATATTTACTATCTTAATTATCATATTCATGTATTTTTATCAACTTAAAATGTTTAATTAATGAGGCAATGTTGATGACCTAAAATCAATAAGAAGCTTTCTAATTGGATTAATTTTGGTGAACTTTGAAAATACAATTGTAAAATCGTACACAGAAAAAAAAATGTTCTTGAATCAAGTATATGTATTTGAAGAGCTCAATATTCTTGATTTGAGTAGAAAAATTCTTGATTTAAGAAAATTTTTCTTGATTTGAGGAAATTTTACCTAATTCAAGAATTTTTCTCTTTAATCAAGTTAATTTTTTTTTTTTTTTTGTGTAATTTAGATCATTTAAAATATATGCAAGTATATTTTGAATATAGTTCAAATATATTTTGTGTATAAAGTGAAATAAATTTTTTTCTTGGGGGTAAAAGCAGTTGATGTCAATAAATTGACATTATTATGCTACTAACAAGAATATGCAACAGTTTTGGATCAAAAATTGAAAAAATTTCTACTGATTATTTTTTTCAGTGAAGTTAATTGTAGCTTTGGTAAATTTTAAAAAGTTAAAAATTCATGGCTACCTTAAATTTGACATGTTCATAAAATATGATAAGTATATTAATCACTTTGTGATAAATATAAAAAAAATTGTCTATTTGTGATAACAAAAAATTATAATCGTGCTTAGTTAGTGTAAATTAACGACAATTAATAAATTACCACTGAGATTAGATTAATCAGCTTATAAAAATTGTCGCCGGACAAATTTAGCTTAGCACAGTGACTAATATTGATAATGTACCAGTAAAAAGTGCGGCACAGTTACTTACCAGTTGCAGTAGAAATCTAAGCACAGGTAGTCGTGAAAAAAGAGGTCTAATTTGTTGTAAAAATGGAAGTAGATGAATCGGTTGGAATTCAACTTCCGATAGAAGTATGGGAGTCTATTTTACGAGAAATAGACGACCCGTTTCCGTTGATAAAGTGCCAGGAAATTTGCGAAAGTTTTTATAGGATTGTTCATAATCAAATTCCGAAATACGATTGGCGGCGCCGTGCGAAAAATTATATTCAAGACTTTTATTTGCACGAAGTGATGCACAAATCTTCTCAAGATTTATATTTACGCGAAGTGTTGAAAGTGGAAGATGGTCGAAGATGGTCCGGTATGTTCAGATCCTGGTTCAAGTGGAAAATGTTTGATCAAAAGAAGATTGCCGCTGCGCAGTTGATTCCTGCTTCTAAAACGGACATTTTCACTTGTTTTGATGTCTGGCGTAAGTTTTTTTTTTTTTTAATTTCTTTTTTTAACAATAAAATTTTTTAACATAAATTAGCTGAATTTTTAAAGCCAAACAGATCAGTTTAGTATTTTTTTGGAAATTAGAATTTTCAAATTTATATTGTGTTCAAATTTTTGTCTATTTATCGGGATAAAAAAGAAATTGGAGTTAAATCTGTTGCTTCTGATATGAGCACGCTTTTTGTAAATGTGTTTCTAGATGACATAGTAGTTGCTGGTACAAAATCCGGGATGATAGAATTCTTCAGTGTGACAGAAGACTCCACAACGTCTAAATTTGATACCAAACGAATATTTAGCGAGTCGCATGGTAAAGAAGTGGTTCAAGTTCGACTTTGGAGTGCAAGTAAGTCGACGATAATTAAAAATTTTTAAAAATTCATATTATAAGGCAAAAAACGCTCGATTATTCTGTTTCCAAATTTTTTTAAAAAGTTCATTATTATTCAAAACGATTCTGAGCTCTCAATATATCAGCTAATTTATTTTTGAGCTCGACTAAAATTGTCATAGAAATTCCGAAAGAAACATTTTTTCCAATTTTTTACGACAACTATATCTCACGAACGAATCAACCAATTTTGACCGGTCTAATAGTAATTGACGTGGTTTTTTTATGTTAAGATCTGATTAATTTTTAGAATTGATAGGTTGAACCGTTCAAAAGATTTTTCAAAAAAAAGAATTTTTGGAAATTTAATTTTTAGAGATTTCTCAAAATTTATCGACTCAAAAAAAGCGTACTCAAAAATGTAGCGGTTAAAAAGTCGTAAAATCGTCTAAAAATTAATTTTTATAACAAATTTGAGAACCAAATTTCAAAAATCTGCTCTTGAATTTTTTTTGGCGTCTCAAAAAAGTCTTGATTTGTTTAAGATCTTAAACAAACGACAATTTTTTTTTACACGGGCAATAACTTTCCGATTTTTGAAAATTTTCAATTTTTTTAGCGGGAAGTCCAAAAATTGGACTGATTCATAATATCAGCCGTCAATTATTGCCTTTAAAAAATTCTACATCGATCGTAAATGATCTCATTGCAAATTGGATTAAATATAATTGATTTTTGTCTCTCCAAAAAATCAAATTAAAATTTTATAAATTAATTTCCAGGCGATAGTCTTGTATTTGCGATTTCATTATCAAAAGACAAGTTAGTCAAATTTTGGAATATTGAAACTGAAAAAGAAATTACTCCCAGCACAATCTACGCTGATCAAATTTGGTACACATAAATTTTATACTATCTTTTGTAACTGTAATAAGTTACAATCATAAAAAAAACGTAATTGTGATTATTATTTCCTCTAGTTCAAGTACAATGCACAATTGTTTTGCCGCATTAAGAGGAAAAATTACAGAATATTACTACGATAAAAAATCCAACCAAGTGACATGCGGAGTTAAGATAGAGCTTGATTGCGAACATGATACTCTTCTTACTTTGTTGTCATTGCATACCAAGGTAGCCTAATTGATTACCAATCTATCAGCAAGTCCATTTTTAATTAATAAAAGTCAGTAAAATAAATTGTCAATTTTGTAGCCGGTTATAGTTGCAACAAACAGATTCGGGATTTTAAAAACTCACAATGTGTCGGAGCCATTTCTTTCAAGAGAAAAACAACACTTCCAGGTTACTCAGACCTATGGCGGCAAGCCGTTGAGCTCGGCAATGAAACAAAAAAATAAATTCTTGGTTACTTTCCGCAATGCTGTTATTGGCATCAGTGGTTCGTATTTTTCTAGTAATTTTATCGAAAATTATAAAGAAAATTACGTCACTAGTTTTATATTACAGATTCTGAGCTTCTAATTCATGCAAGTGGGGTTGACTGGAAATTATTCACACAATTTGGGCTCAGAAGCTTGAAGTCAGTAAAGACTCACGGAAATAATTTATTCCTTGGGTTCTCTTCAGGTAATTATGATTAAAAGAATTATTTTAATGACTAAATAGTCTTAAAAATGTTTAAAAAAATTTTTTTTAGACTATTTTAAGATGAGCTAACAGCAACAGAGTCCCAGAACATTAAAACGTCTTAAAATTGTCCCATAATAAATTTTCAACAATTTTAAACTCAATTTAAAAAGAGCGTACTCAAAAATTTAGCGGTTAAAAAGACATAAAATTGTCTAAAAATTAATTTTCATAACAAATTTCAAAAATCTGTTCTCTGAATTTTTTTTTCGGCGTCTTAAAAAAGTCTTGATTTGTGTCACGGTTAAGATCTTAAAAAAATGAAAATTTTTTTTACACGGGAATGATAACAGCTACTATCTGAGGTAGTAAGTAGAACTTAAAAATCAGCGTTTAAAAATCACGGTCAAAAACGTAAATATATATGGAAAAAAAAATGTAGATATTATTTCTATCAATTTATGGGATTATTTATTATAAATAAATTAATCTAAAAAATTTTTGATTTGCAGGTCGAGTTAGAGTGATCAACTACAAAAATATCACATTTTTATTCAAATATAACTACCGTGATTTTGATGACAAAGAAATAACCGTTAGTACATCTTTTGCCGTTGACGATATTGTTGTTTCGGAGTTTCAAACAAATCCTTACGTCCTTACTCTAGCAAATGATCACAGCCTTTATATAGCGTCGTTACCGATTGACGATGTAAATGTTGCTCACGGATCAGTTTAATCTTAATTTTAAGTTTTACGGAAACAATTTGATGTCAATTTGTGTTAACAATTTGATGGCAATTTGTGTAAGCAATTTGATGGCAATTTGTGTAAGCAATTTGATGTCAATTTGTGTAAACAATTTTAAGTCAATTTGTGTAAGCAATTTTAAGTCAATTTACGGAACTCTCGAAATTCGGGCCTCTAGACTAGAAGACCCCTTTATTATTTTTCCATCAATATGTGCTGTATTTTCCATCAAAATTATTTTGCAAATTGACATCAATCTGATGAATAGATTTTCTTCTTGTCAAAAATCATTAAAAAATTATTATAAATTTTTAAATCTTCTGAATTGACATCAATTGTTAGACAGTACTTTCCATCAATCGGTAATCAAGATTTTTATATTACAACAGCCCGTACAGTAGTACTTACCTTCAGTTAAAATATTAGATAAGCCCCTGATAGCCACTTTAACTCAAACTTTTATTCAATCTACTGCAGAAATTTTTTTTAGTAAAATTATCTGCAATTTGACCTCAAGAAAGTATTTTAGTCAAATTAAAATGAAATTTAACCAAAAATTTGGTATTAATTTGTGTTCAAATTGTAGTCGTAGATTTTCATCAATTTGTTTACAACTGTTGTACTGTAAAAAATTACCCCCAACTTAATTGTATCTGCTGAAATCCAATTATTTTTTAAAAAAATTGTGGCTATCAGGGGTGAACTTCTAAACTTTGCAAATCAAAGAATTTTAATTAAAAAATCATCAGATAAATGCTTAAATTTAAATTTGCAACTTGAATAAAATTGCCGCGCAAATTAACATCATTTTGGTACCAAAAATAAAAAACAATTCAAATTTGATTAAAAATTTTATTCAATATAAAAAGTAATAAATAATTTTGTCAATTAAATACAATAAATAAATAAAACATAAATAATACTGTATAAATACCCCATTTGTCTTTAAAATTAATAAATAAATAACCTAATACTAATCACTATTTTTTTTAGAGCTATTTGGCACGAATTACAAATATTTTATCACCCAAGAAATTTGCTATCTAATGAAATTTAAATGTGCAAACACAACAAGTGAGTTGTGAGATTAGCTGCGGTATTCCCTGTCTATACTTAGCGATGGCGCTAATCACCTTATCTTAAATAGTCAATGACTTCACGTTTATATTTTCTCACTGTTTGCGATATCAATTGACAATATTTAAATCCAACAATTTTCTTATCAAAAATAGAGAGACAAAATTTACGATTGTTTAGAAAGAGCATTATTTAGCCTAATGATCAAAAACATGCTTCCAAGCGTGCAAATAATTTTTGTATTTAAGCATAACTCCCCAATCCCTGACGAGTCGTATCGTCTCGTCATTAGGAGCTCTTTCTTCCGGGGACATAATGTCTCTGTTAATTCTTTCGGGAATTTCTAAATCTCCAAAATTAGCAATGCTGCTTTCAATTTCGCACAGCATCATTCGCAGGTAAATTTTGGTCTTCTTCAAGGCTTCGCCGATTCTGATTGTAGGCTCGTCTTGCTGCATCTGGTCGATCGCCACGGAAAATTTCTGCAAATCAACGTGCAGTTTTGGCAAGTGGCTGATAATCTGTAACAAGAGCAATTAATTTTTTAATGACACAGCGACCTAAATACCAATTTATACGCCCTTTTGGCGCCACAGCGCCAAAAGGGCGTATAAATTTTTTTTTTTACTAATCGCTTTATTAACACTTTCTAATTCTAAAAATAAAAAAAAAAAATTCCAAAGCCAAAAGGGCGTATTTTTTTAACTTATACGCCCTTTTAGCTTTAGGACATTGAAAATTTAGTGACCTAAAGCCAAAAGGGCGCATAATTTTTTTTGCCGATTGCTTTGAATTGTCATTTATATGTTACTAATTTTGCTGCAGAATTTAAAATATATATTGATTATTAAATTACAAGTAGGTATTTTTAAAGGTTATTAAGGTAAAAGAGCCAGTTATTGACACTGGCCTAGTTATTGACACTTGCAATTTTATTTTAATAAAAAAAAAAAAAACAAATCAACTCTAATAAATTAATAAATATAATTTTTGAATTATAAATTTTAAGAAAATTGCTTTTTTGAGAACATTTGATTTTTTTAATTAGAATAAAATTGCAAGTGTCAAACAACTAGGCCAGTGTCAATAACTGGCTCTTTTACCTTTTTACAATTTTAATACGAATTTTGTTTATAATTTCAATTGAAAAAGAAAAAAAAAACAGTTGCGATATCTAACATGGTTGGTGAGTCAAAGGCGCGAAATTCAACAATATTAAATCATCTGGATTTATTTTTTAGATTTAAATTTTATATTTCAGAGCAAAATTGAAAGTTTTTTTATACGCCCTTTTGGCTTTACGCTAAACTTTTTCTAAAGCCAAAAGGGCGTATGTTTTTTTTTAAATGCCCTTTTGGCATTAGTACGTCGAAAAATTTTTTCTGACAAATCTTTACGTTTTTAGCAGTTCTAAGTTGAATGGCAAAAAAAAAATTTTTTATACGCCCTTTTGGAATTAAACCCTATCTAGCTGCTGTAATACGCCCTTTTGGCATTTGGGTCTTGAATATTAATCAGCGTTATCGGTGAAAAAAAGTTTTGACAAGCTCATGATTGCACAGTCATACGACCCGGCGAGTATGAGTTATTCAACTTAACCGTCTGGTATACTACGCTCAGAATGAGTCGTCTCCGCGTATCAAGCTAGCTATGGAACGACCACCCGGCTCCTGCTTGCCTGGTACGTTATAATAATTACTGTCTCATTAAATTTTGTTATTTAACATTAATCGATTGTCAATTTGAGTTACTGATTCAACCGTTTATTTTATTTCAATTTACATCTATTTCAGTGTTATATTCTCACACTTTTTTAGGAGATTGTTATTATTACTTGATCACACTAACCGTTCATTAGTGCTGTTATTATTGTTATTATTGTCAGTGGTGGAATATTCATGAATCATCACTGTGTTCATTCACGAGGGGAGTTTGTTTACTTTGTACTCCGCAAATTAAGTTATTATAGTGATCTGTTAATTTAGTAGACAAGTTTGTGCTTTTATGTCTATTTTATTCAATTACAAAATTTATTCTGGAAAATTTTATTGAACATTATTTGCGTGGTAATTGAAAAAAAAAATTATTTGAATTTTAAAAGGTAAATTTTTTTTTCAGAAATAATTTTTATAGATTTTTAAAATCTAGAACTGCTTGTCATTTAAGAGCGGTAATTAATGTCAATTCTAATTAATCAATTTTTTAATAAACTTTTAAAATACATTTTTTTTTAAGCTCTAAAATTTATTAATTTGAAATTAAATAATTAAATATATTTTTGAAAAATTTTATCGGGGTATTTTTCAATTTATAAGTTTAGAAAAAAATTGTCTAATTTTTTTTTAAGGATAAATTATGTAAAAATTAATGATTCAATTTTGGATAAATTATAAAATTTAAAAATTCAATTTTTTCAATAATTATTAAATTAAAAATATTTACAAGTCTGGTAAAATTTTAAATTTAGAATTTTTTTTTAATTTTCAATTTTTTCTAAATTGAATTAAAAAAAAAAAGTAACAAATTAAAAAATCAATTCTTTATTTAAAAAAAATGAAAATAATTAAAAAAATTGAATAACTCTTAAAAAAATTGAATAATTCTCCAAAAAAAAAAAACCCTAAAAATTACCGTTTGAGAAGATCTATCAGTCAGCCTCTTAACAATCTTGACCTCTTTCTTGCCAGGCACCCAATTGGGTATAAACTGATGTTCTTTAGGCCCAACTTTGACATTTTCATACAAATACTCATAATCATGATGCAAGTAATCCGAGAGTGCATTCTGATGTTGATTCTTAATTCTCTCCAAGCTAGCCTGAACCTCCTGTTCACTCACACCGCTTATCACATTATCAGTCACGGGTTCGCCACAGGGCACAAACCAAAAGGGTAACTGCTGATAGTGCCTTCTAAAGCGCAGAGGTACTGCAGAGATGCCCCCAAAGCAGACAAAAAAGATAAACACTTTTCCGGTGGACATTTTTTTGTGCTTAAAATTACAAAAACAATAATAATAATAATAATTAAGTAACCAAACAAGTACTTCTCGACGGCGATCGTATACTGAGATTGTCGCACCCTTGTGCTTCCTCATTTATATATGCGATAGAGTAAACAATATCATACGTACGTACACGTTCATCGACGTCTCGTCATGAATGCTACTACAGGGGAGGGAGATAGACGTGTTTTAACGCGAGTAAAATGGGCCACGTCATACCAAACTATTTTTTTTCTTTTCGAGATATTTAATGTAGATTAGAATTATCTATTTTAATCGTATTTCGTAGCAATCGATATTTATTTCCCATTATAAGATCGCAAAAATCCGGTGTTTGATGTTTGAACGCTGCTTCTGTCAACGGGATGTACTACGTCACGCTTTATCAACGTGGCTTATCAAGCCACACTCAACGATATCCCACTTGAATGAAATCAGTCATTGCCTAAAATCCCTCAAGACTGTTTATAATAATTATACAGTTTTATTTTATTAATTGTGACGATGACGTGCGCGGAGCTATGAGTATTGTCTCGAGAATGTCAGGTTGATAACACGAGGATCGGATAATAGATACTGTAAGCATCACTACCCGGATTAGCTAATATTTTGTAATACCGCTTTGATTATTACCGATTAGATGCTTATTATCACAATTGTCGGTGTTTTTTTTTTTTTTTTTTTTTATTGGTAAGTAATTATAATTTAAATGATTTAATTTTTATAGAAAAAAAAATTATACAAATTTTTTTTGGGTTTCTTTAATTCATTTTTGGGTTTTATGATTTATAAAGTTTGCGGAAAATTCAATGTAGGAAAAAATTACAAATTTTAGATTGAAAGTCGCCTGGGGAAAAAAAAAAAATTATATATCATTATATATGAGTTTTGGCTCTATATAATTATATATAATTTTTTTTTCCGGGTCGGAACATTTAAATATCTTTATTTTGACAATTTTACAATTTTTAAATTTATGATGCATCGTAAAAGTAGTCAATTTAAATTCTTAGCGTGTAAATCTTAAAATTTTTGATTATTAAAATTACTGTACAGTTAATACCAGCTATTTAAGCTTTAAATGATCGGTAAGTTATGAAATAATTATTAATGAAGGTAATTTACTGTTAAATGCGCTGAATATTGTCTGGAAAATTTTTTAATTTAAAAATTATCCTAATCAAAATAAAATTTTATGGAAATTAGCTGACATCAGGAAAACCTTGAATTTTTTGATAAAAAAAAGAAATTTGACAAAAATTCCAAGTGCAATTTTAAAAAAGTATTTTTTCAAGTTTTATTGATTCAAAAATCAAAAGTTGTCTAATTTCTCCTAATTTTAGTATTAAAATTGTCCAAAATAATTTACTTGATTTAAATAAATTTTTTTTCTGGCCAAAAAAATCATTTTCACGCTTAAAAAATTTTTTAATGTAAAAAAAAATATTTTTTGAGTTCAATTTAGTCTTTAGAAAAATTTTAACCAAAATTAGCGTCTATTCAAAATTTCACCTAATTTTTAGCGATAGTTAATCGATTAAAATTTTGAGCTCCATAAAATTTGTTAATTTATTTATTTATCTTTGTAAAAATCAATGTAATTAAATCTCAAATATTAATTTATTTAATTAATAAAATAAGGAAAATATTTTTAAAATTCTTCCAAAATTTTTTTTCTAAAAAAATTTTCTAATTATCTAAGATAAAAAATTTTATCGACATTATTATTTAAAAATTAGTTGTCATTGCATCATAAAACATTACGTTAATCACGATAAAATCCAATAGTATCAAAAAAAGTGATAAAAATAAAATATTAATTTTTTTTTGACAGGCTAAAAAATTTTTTTCCATAAACCGACCAATTACGACAAATTTGAATATGATTAAAATTAATAAATAAATTAATGATGACTCCTGATAACATAAATTCATTTATCTACCAATTAGTCAAGTCTAAACTTGCTAATGCGATGTACTTAAACTTTGTATGTTTGCTTATACAACTGATAAAACTAAAAAAGTTTCTTATCAAATTCCGTTCATAAAAGAATCTAATTATCACGCTAAATTTCGCCCTTAGCCTAATTAAAATGAAATAATAGTTCATTTTAAATTTGCAATTATTGGCTAAATTTTTTCTACGAAAATTGGAATTTAAAAAGTGCAAAAAAAAAAATTATTTGACGGAAATGAGAGTTAACAAATAACGATATTTAATTGCATGTACCAGGCAGCTATAAAGCGACAAGTGGTTTCAATACATGTTTCTTTACTTTGTCAATATCGCACCAATTAGGAGTCAGAGACCTGCGCGATATGCGACGAGGTAATTTATAATAATTAATAAATAGTAAAAAATTTTTTTTGCGGAAAAATTTTATTAAATTTTTATTAAATTTAAAAATAAAAAAAAAATTATTCAGTGATGCCATCCTCCAACTTAATCCTGTGTAATTGTAATAAAATTAAATTCTTGTGCACACAATTAAATAAACCTAGAGTACATATTTATTTAAATAACAATGACAATTTTACTAGACAATATTTTATTAATAACACCCAGAGGAATTTATTAAAAAAATATTTTCTTTATCAGGTGTTGGTATGAGTATTAATGATTGTTGTTATTTAATAAATAAAATAATATTTGTCACGTCTATTGACTCGAAAATCCCGTAAACAACACGTACGTATACCAGGAGTCCACGGCGAAATGCAGGTTTACGCTCTGCAGTACGTAGTTTATTGAATCGTCGATAGGTGGTAACCCCCTCCCCCTTCTAAGAATCGATTATCTACACTACGAGTTGTAGGTGTGGAACGCAAATATCTGCTGGAGAAGATTTTTGAGACACTGCATCATCGGGTTTAAATTAATTTTAAGCGTAAAAGTTTGTTAACTCTGACTATGACGTAGAAATTAGTAGCGTAAGGAGAAACGAGTGTTTGCAGTACACGTCGGTCTATTGTAGGAAATTACGTCGGTTTTGAGGAACGATTTCGATGATTTTATTTCTTTTTATAGATTTGTTAATCATTGATCGATTCTTTTTAGGGATAGATCACTTTATTTGGGATTATTTGCGGAGAAATAATTTTTTTTTTTAGTTTGAAATTTAAAATCAATTTTTTGCGATGAGAAAAAAATTATTTTGAAATTTAAACTCAATTTTTTGCATTAATAATAATAAAAATTATATTTAATTCTTAAAATTAAAATTTTTTGATGTTTTCTAAACTATTATTATTATTATTATTATTATCTTTAAACAATAAATTAAACAAAAAAAATTGCTCAATTTTTTGCGGTAAGAAAAAATTTGTTTAAAAAAAAAAAAAATTTTTTTTCACTTGAAAAAAAATGATTTTAAAAATACAACTTATGAATTTTAATTTAAAAATTTAGTTTCTCCAAATTTAGACTAAATTTGTTCAATAAGAAATTAAATGTAAAAAAAAATTTTTTTTGAGCATTAAAATAATTTAATTAAATTTTTAATAAATGCAATTAATAAAAATTTCTAATCTTAATGATTTATGATATTTAATGAAATGTTTTTAAGCCAAATCTATTGAAATTTTTATGAAGATTTTTTAATTTTACTAAAATTGCAATTATTAAATTTTTTTAAATATTAATTTTAATTTTTTTAATATTAATTAAAACTTTTATCCAATTTTTAATAAATGCAACTAATAAAAATTTCTAATCTCAATGATTTATAATACAATTAAAGAGATCCAAGTAACTAAACAGAAAGCTACTTTTTTATTGTTTCAATCGAAAGCTTATTATTTTTTCAATCAAATTCAATGAAAATAAAATTTTTTTAAAATCGTTAATTGCATTAAATTCTTAATCAAACAAACTATTTTTTAATATTTTTATTAATTATTAAGCCGCGTAGATTGAATTTACAAATTTTCCGGAAATTCGCGTGGATCTCCTTAAATACTCAGATTTTAAAATTCTAACTGCGAGAGCCGTAGCCACCTAGCGGAATTTTTTAAAACTAACTTTTTAATTTAATTTATTTGAAAAAATTCTTTTCTTGATAAATCTTTATGTTTTATCTCAATATTTAAAAAGTATCTAATTTTTTATTAATTTAAAATTAAAATAAATTTTTTTTTGTAAAAAAAAAGTTATGATATTTTTTTTAAAAAAATTTTTAATAAATAAAATAAAAAAACTTGAATTAAAATTAACACAAAAAAATTTATTTTATAAGATTATACATACAAAAAGAATATAAATTAATAACATACGTTGAAAGGTAACAAAATAATATATCGTATTATTTAAAAGTACTTATTAAAAATATACAGCGCAATTTAAGTGTCAAAGATGAAATTGTAAAAAATTTAATTGCTGACCAAAAATATATCTATTAAAAAACAAAAAAAAAATAGCTCCGTTGAGCAGATTGTACTGCATAAAATTGATACTATTTATAAACTGACGATAATCATATGCCCGATGAGTATATGTAAACATTATCGTAATAATAAAATTAAAATAGACAATAAATAGTAATATTTAATTTACAATCGCGTAAATTAAAAAATTTTTAATAAAAAATTAATTAATACAATTGTTTTTACAACTTATGAGATTCATTAAGTTAATAATTTATAACTAAGCAATGATCGTGGAAATAAAATCATACAAAAGTTATTTTAAATTATAAAATTCTTAAAATTATCTTAAAAAATAGTTTTATTTTATATTAATAATTACTAATTACAAATTAAGGTAATTGTAATTATTAAAAAAGTATTACTGTATTATTTTAAATCTTACGTATCCTATAAATATCACAGGTAACAACTTTTAGCCCACAATTATTTGTCGAGGAGCTGCTGATAAGTTTATTCTGAGTTAAATCGTTTCCAAAATAATCTAAAATTTATAATTTTTAATTTTCAATGGAAACTTTTAATCTAAATTTATTTGAAAGTCATAAAAAAATTATTTTTTTGTCATAGTTGCTCAGAAAGTTGAATTCTCGGGGCCTAGATGGTGACAGAACAGCAACTGATCACGTTAGATTCTACTGTACCGACTTTTTTCCACCCTAGGTCACAAAACTTCATTTTACAGCACGAAAGTCTGAAGAATTGTAAAGAAAGAATTATTACAGTTTATCAAACTGAGATTTTTATCTATTTCAAAGAGCAGCTCTGTAACCTTTACTTGTTGTTAATTCTAATCCAAGCTAAACGTTACTAAATCTAATTATTATGAAACCACATCGTCTGTTTAAACTACAAGTTGATCAAAATAAAATTTTAATTTTTTCTAAACATTCAAAAATTTATCCTTTGTATAAATAAATATGTCTGTAATTGAATTTATTAGCAAGGTATGTAATTTATTTTTTAAATTAAATCACAACGAATGCTTTCTTAATCAGTTAGATTACTTGGATTTTCTCGTAACTGAGCAATAATTGTGCTTTTATTTCTCCGAAATAAAATTTTTTGAGCAACAATGACTAAAAATTGGATTGTAACTCGGCCGCAAGGCGATTCAGAAGTTCGATTAAACGTCACTTGCCTAAGATTGTGACGTTTTTCACGACAAGTGTAATTAACCGTGATCGCCTGCGACTCGTTAAATTTCCACTCGTTGTTTTAAAATAATACTGCTTAAATAATTATCAAGTAATTTTTATAATACTGTTTTCTTATTTAATTATTAATTTTTAAAAGTAATTAATTCTAAATTAACGAATAGGTGTGATACGTTTAAATAATCAGGGGTTATTCAAAAAAATAAATAAATAATAAATAAAATTGTTAATTGCATTAAGTTCTTAACCAAATACACTCCATTTACCTAGATGTAAAAATTATGTAGCAATAAATTAAAAACCTACCGTAAGAATTCAAAAAATTGAGTCTGATTGGACATTGTTAACTGAATCACCTCTCTATAGACCTCATCCGGAAGTTCATTCCGACACAGTCCGTGCCCGATTGTCTCCATTGAAGATATTCTCGGAAGAAAATTCCCGGCGATAGTTTAATTTCATTGAGACCTTGATCCTCAAGTTCATTGACAAAAAGAAAGAAAGAAATAACAAACTTATTAACTCATAGATAAATTCTCTATCTCAGGTGTGTCCGTGGTCCCGGTGGTAACTGTGCGACACTTAAATAAATACATCTTTCCTCGAATAATAGAACCTTTCTCTGGTCTTTAAAGGATCGGCCGCAAGATCGGGTCCTCTTTTGTTACCGCTCTTTTCCTTTCCCTTGTAATGCTGGAGCCTTACTCCAGGGTCACTCTTGGTGGTTCCCACGGGAGAGTAGCGCGGAAATTAAGATGGCCTTCGGGGGTTCGTATTTAGCGCGCCTTTTACACTTTAATATATTTATTATTTAAAAAAAATTTTTTTTTTTTAATTTAATAAATAATTTTTTTTGTCCAAATTTTTGGCTTTGTTTTTTATTTTTTTTTTTTGCACTTTTTAAAAATATTTTTACTGGGTAAAAATAATTAAAAAAATTAATTATTTATAAAAATCGAATTCTTCGATTTGATGAAGAGAAAATCGTGCGAAAGTCGTGTATAAAAAAATGCAAGCAGGGCGTCGGTTTACTCTTAAATAAAACGTGTCTCTTATCTGATGGCGGTGAAAAAGATCCATGAAAGAATACAGCAGATGAAAAAAGAGAATAAGAAATCTTAAATAAAAATAAGTTAAGAAAATAAAGAGAAGAGAAAGTAGAAGTAGAAAAATCGAATAGAAGCGGACATATATGCTGATGTTGGGTTGTTGTTTGCGACGCCGTCGGCGCGATAGCGTTGTCAAACTCTATCCTGAGCTAGCAAATCCCCTGTTGAGTATCCCGCGGTGCCGATGAGACCCCCGATATTGTAAAAAGTTAACTACAGCACACTGTCAATACATTCTTAGGAAATTATTGAGTCCCAATTTTTTTTGGTCATAACCATAACTTATTAATAAATTTATTAGGGGGGAAAAGGGGGTCAATTGAACCATTCGAATTAAAAAATCGAAAAAACGCTTCATGCTCTTAGAATTAGATTTTAATATGTTAAACTCGGATATGATAAAAATTTTAAATCATTTTGATTAATAAATTTTGAAAAATTGAGATTTTTTTTTTTTAGCCATGTCAATTTTTTTTTTTCGGCTGCTAATAAATTGTTCAATAATATTTCAATTTTTGAATTAATTTATAAAATTTGAATTGTAGTCGTTGTATATACTTATACTTTATAATCCTCAATTTTGTATTTTTTAAACAATGAATAAATAAAAAATGACAGAGTTAAAAAATAACACATAAAAAATTTTGCTTTTGTTAAATAAAAATAATTGTATAGAATAATTTAATCGGCAATGTTTTAGAACTAAAAGATAAATAATATCCGGTTTCACAATAAATCAAAAGCGCTGAATGAGATTTAAATTTGAGGCTATAAATAATAAAGTACTGCTACGTTTATCAACATAGATAATCTTTTTATGATCTGTCTTTTATAAAATATAAATTTACGATATAATTCAAAAATTATTCGAGAGAACTAAACACAAGAGAGTTAGCAAATTATTTTCAAAAAGATAACTCACTCGATGAACTTCATTCTGCATTCCTGCCATGATATCATTTCGCTTGTTCATCGTGTACTCAACGTTGATATTTGAGTTCAATCGAAATCGTTTTAGTAGATGAAAAGTTATTGCGAATCGTTGAAGCGCATCGTGAAGTTTTGGTAGCGCGTATTCTGCTTTTTTGCTTTTTTCTTTGCACCAAACTTCGTTGTAGTACCACTCGAGTTGATTTTTTGGCAACCAACTTTGATGATATTGCCCTCTTAGAACTTTGTACACCTAAAAAAAATTTTTTTATTAAAAAAAATTATTAATTTAAAATTAAATATTAAAAAAAATAAAATCAATTTTTTTATGAAAAAATTATTAATTTAAAATTAAATATTAAAAAAAATAAAATCAATTTTTTTATGAAAAAATTATTAATAAAATTAAATATTAAAAAAAAATAAAATAAAAATTTTTACAAAAAAATTATTAATAAAATTAAATATTAAAAATAATAAAATAAAAATTTTTACAAAAAAATTGACAAAATTAAATATTAAAAAAAATAAAGTCAATTTTTTTAAAAAAAAATTATTGAAAAAATAAAATATTAAAAAAAAAATAAAATAAAAATTTTTACAATGTTTCTTAGTAATTTTATTAAAAATTGTTTTTTTTTTATTGAGCGACAAAGTGTGTTTATAGTATCGTCAGGTGTGGCGCTAAGCTTATATTAAATAAACAGTAACAGATACGCGTGGAAAATAATGTGGCAAAGCAAAAAACCAGAGAATTATACAATTATAAGTGCTTATGAGAGTGATAATTTAAAAATATAAATTATAGACATAACAATCTCCACTGTCATTATATTTTAATTCTGCCATACAAATGCCTTGTGTATGTGACTCTCGAGATGTATGTATTTAAATAAACTTGATCTATAATTTTGCTTATAAGATATAGAATACTTTTGCAACTTTCTATAAATATAGAAAAATTTTTTTAAATAATTATCAGATCTATAAATTTATTTAAAAAATTTTTTCTTCACTTTTTTTAAACGGAGATTGTTAAAAAATTGTTGACAATTTAAGAAGATAATTTAATTCAATATTATATTAATATAATTTTGAAAAAATATCACTTAATTTTTTGAAAAGATAAAATTCATTAGTCTAAACAAAAAAAAAGGTTCTAAAGTGCCTCGTAAATAAAATAATATATTCAGTATTGTAATTACCTTTGAATAAAGTTCGTGTACAACTTTGAGGTCTTTACGAAAATGATTTTGAGCAACACGCAGTTGTATTCTTACTCTTTTAAGAGCACGATGAACACTATGCCTTTGTGGTGATCGTTTTAAAGATGCAGCCAGTGGTGTACCGCAAGGTTGCTCCCACGTCTCCATAATATTTATATTAGACTCTGAAAGAACGCCGAGATTGTAAGAAGGTGCCGCTGTCACTATTGGCGTCAAACTTGAGCTCAAAAATATCGCTAGACTTGTAAGTGTCGCCGTTTGTGCAAGTGAATCTGTAAATCAATGATTTTTAATTAATTAATTAATCAATTAATTATTATTATTATTTTTACTAAGTATATCCGTAAACAGAGAAAGCACGATAATATTGATGATGATGATTTTTCATGATTATTTAAATAGACTCTTCCGACTTTCACACCAAAGCACAACAACAAATAGACAGGTTACATATCTTGGTAAGTTGTGAGTGCACCCACGCATTAACCATATGATACTACACTCGTTGGTGTTGTATGAGTATGTATACCCAGTATATATACGGTGTTTAATGTGTTCGCCCGCCAACGCAGTAGGAAATAGGTTGCAAATCGAAGAATCACGATTTATTGTACAATTAAATTTCTTACTAACGTGACTTCTTCCTATCATCATTTTTTATCCGTCTTATAGATATATTTATACGATTTAATTTATCTTTTTTTATTTATAGATTTATTTATTACATTTAATACTCTAATTATAAATTAAATAGTTTGTTTGATTTAAATTCGTAGATTTATTTAAAATAAATTCATTTCGATGTTACACTCATCGAGACCTTTCATTTGAATACCCACTTGCATTATTTACATATTTTTCATATATACATATATAACAGAATTCGTATTAAAATTGTAATAAGGTAAAAGAGCCAGTTATTGACACTGGCCTAGTTGTTTGACACTTGCAATTTTATTCTAATTAAAAAAATCAAATGTTCTCAAAAAAGCAATTTTCTTAAAATTTATAATTCAAAAATTATATTTATTAATTTATTAGAGTTGATTTGTTTTTTTTTTTTTTAATTAAAATAAAATTGCAAGTGTCAATAACTAGGCCAGTGTCAATAACTGGGTCTTTTACCTTAATAACCTTTAAAAATACCTATTTGTAATTTAATAATCAATATATATTTTAAATTCTGCAGCAAAATTAGTAACATATAAATGACAATTCAAAGCAATCGGCAAAAAAAATTATGCGCCCTTTTGGCTTTAGGTCACTAAATTTTCAATGTCCTAAAGCTAAAAGGGCGTATTAGCTTCACAAGAATACAAGGTCATCCCTTAATTTTTTTAAAATTAAAATTCTTGTAATTTATTTTTGATAGGACTGAAAATTTCTATTATTTTTTAATTAAAATTAAATTTTAAATTCTAACGAATCCATAAAAAATTTTTTTATAAATCTAACACATTATGCAAGATAAATTCAAAATAAAATGATAAAACTTCCTTGAATAATAACCTTATTTTTTGATAGCCTCTAGGCTTGCCATTTCCCTGCATTCTATCCTACAATAAGATTTAATAGAATAATAATAGCCAAGTTACATGTTATCAACGTGAGAAACATGCAATTTATAGCGGATGATTTATTGAGATCTGAATGCTGCTGTGAGATATAACAAGCGACATAAAAGCATGTCCTTGTGAAGATATACAATGTTTAGCATATATATTGAAGATAGATCTTTAAAAAACAACAGTACTCATCTCGTATAACTTGCAATTGCAATATCTGCTGAAAGAACCAAATTTTTGCATTGAAAAGTGAATCATGCGTTAATACACAAATAAAGAGGCAATATAGAGAGTAGTAACTGCCTTTGCTAAATCGGACAGTAGCTAATAGTTACATGGAGCAGTAAACAGTAATCCTAGATACCTTCCAATTGGTATATCGTCGATGCATTTTTATACTCTCTCTTAGAAATACTAGAAGACATATCTTTTAACCGTAGGAAAAATTCAAACATAAAACGAGTGACTGCCAGGTTGTCTAGACTCAAGAGATCCATGCTGTGCAACGCTAACCGGTGACTTTAACGAGCAGTCAAGATCTGTGTGTGTGTGTGTGTGTGTGTGTGTGTGTGTGTGTGTGTGTGTGTGTGTGTGTGTGTGTGTCTCCAATTGGATATGATTATGAATTATTTTATGTGGATGTAATAGAGTTGACAAATTGGAGTTGGAAATTTTAATGTTGCATTATTTACTTTAATATAGCATTTTATTTTTTAATTACACCCGAATTATGACGCCTAAGGAGATCCAAGGAAAGTAGTCAAATTTTTAAAAATTCCTGAAAATTTGTAAATTCAATCTACGTAGCTTAATAATTAATAAAATTTCATTTCGGTTTGGTATCATAAAGTTGTCTTTAAAATGTCCTAAAAGACTCCTAAAGTTGTCAGAAAAATATCCTAAAATTCATAAAAGTTTCCTAAAATTGTCATTAAAGTATCCTAAAATTGTTATAAAAATTACTTTTTACAAAATTTTTTTTTTTATTTGTGTGTAAATGCGACAATATTTTTCTAAAATCCAAATTTAATTTCGATTTGGCGTCATAAAATTGTCATAAAAGTGTCCTAAATTGTGTCACGTTTATGATCATCAGCTTATGATTTTTTTATGACAAGTTTTTTTTACACGGGTCCCTTAAAAATAATTTTCTTGGAGCAAGAATATTTTTTTTTTTAAATAAATATATTTTTTTTTATCAATGTACTGAAAATATCTTTAAAAATTTTCTTATTCAAAATTAAAAAACAAATTGTCTAATAACACACATCGATGAATGATGTCATTAAATCTGACGTCATGAAAGGAATTTTTCATCGTCAATAGGACACCTTAGTGCTCGTAGATATCTATTTTAATTACATTATAAAGCAAGTACGCGTAAGATTTAATAGTATGAATGTATCGGCAACGACACTATCATCGTATAATCAGTAGAATGTATTTATATGTACAAGCGCAACCGCTAACTCGTTCAATGCCATATTGAATATGCGAGATGTAATGTATAGCAGCAAATAATATCCACAAGCCACTTTTTAAAATTTATTATGCTATTATAAACTTATGATCCTGATTTTGTGGTAAAGTACAAACAATACTTCTCAAGCTTGTAGATAATTTAATTTACCGACACATTCCTTTGAATTATCAATTTCATCGTCATTTTGTTACACTATCCTTTT
>JZSA01002014.1:0-35772 GCA_000956155.1 Cotesia vestalis | reverse complement strand
AAAAAGTGTTAAAAATGAAAAAAAAAATTTTTTTGAGGGAAAAATGAAAAATGTTTTACTGTGTAAGCGATTTGAATTAAAAAAAAAAAAAAAAAAAAAGTAAACTTTTTGTTTGCCATGCAGTTGAACTTGGGATATAGATTTGATAATCTGATCGAGACCCATTGTCAGGAATATACATATATTTGACTTGGCATTGTATAAATCAACTATATATATATATATATACTTTTATTTCACTTTCATCCCGGACGAATGATAGGCGAGTAACATGAGACGGCCCGAATTGTTGAAAACTATTATTTTGATTAAGAAAATTTCAATGATGTAATCGTATTATACTGAACTCTATATATAATATATAACATATATACAGTTATAATATGTCAATCGCGGATGCACAGACCACCGGCGGTTGTTTAAGTTGATAATTTTGTACGGGTCTACTCGGATTACTGGCATACACAGTAGGAAACTTTTATAACAACAAAAATATTGTTAAATTATTACTTTTTTTTTTTGTAATGAGTAATAAGTTAAATTAATGAACAATAAACAATGTCTATACAAAATTTATTTTTTTTAGGTGCTAAATATTTAATATTGAATAAAGGATTATTTTTATAATTTATTGGAGCTTTAGTGAGCGTATAAATCAATATTTTTATAAATCTCTTGTCGATATTTTAACAAAACTGTTATTTTTTTTTTTTAATTAAGAATTTAAAAATTATTATTTCTATTGTTTAATTAACGTCAATTGTTCAAAGGGTACACAGAAATGACCTTGTATCTCGTGAATTATTGACGGTGTTAAAGATTTAAGCTCATCTTGATGTTACACTCATCGAGACCTTTCATTTGAGTACCCACATTAATTTTTCATATATTTATATATATTATATATATGAATATATGAAAAATATATCAAAAATACAAGTGGGTAGTCAAATGAAAGCTCTTGATGATTGCAACATCAGGATGAGCTTATTTTTTTAAAAACGTCAATATTTAAGAAAGTACAATGCAATTTAACCAAAATTTTATTTATTTCTAATTAATAAATACTTAAAATAATTAATTTTAAAATTCAATTAAGTAAAAATGACTTTTTACGTGTATAATTATTTAAAAAAAAATTTTTTTGCAACAAAAAAATATTTTTGAAAATTATGAACAACTTTTTGAATTAATTTATTGAATTTTTAATAAAAAAAATTGAAAAATTTCATAAAACTAACCTTTTACATTACAGCAGCGTTAAAAATCAAGCTATCTCAATTTTTAGGGGTTTATTAAGCTTAATTAAAAATTTTTTAGGGGTTGCGCATAAATTTTTACTTCCAAAGCATTTAAAAAAATTTTTTGACTTAAAAATCTTAAACGATCTTTTAAAGAATTTTTTTTTTTTCAGATTAAAATTCTGAATTAATTTTTAATTAAAAAAAAAAATTTTTTTTAATTAATAAAAAATAAAATTAAGCTTAAAAAAATACTTTTAGTCAAAACTAAAGAATTAAAACTTTAACCATGTATCGTCCCGTAAAAATGAATACCTCAAACAAATTTATCTTATTCACTTTACTAGTACATCCTCAACAGCTTGACAACTACAATGTACACTTTGGATAATACAAATCACGAAGGACCCTCGTGGCATGCTTATGCAACAAATATGGATCCAAAACCAACAACTTACAACTTGTCACTCTAAAGCACCTCAAGACTATCCAAACAAGCTATTTTTTTTTGGTGTATTTAAAAAAAAAAAAAAATAATTCGCCCAAAAAAATTAATCGAAGCCCGATTAACAAACAAGATAAAGTAAGCTTTGTTTCCGCTATTTGCTGAGTATTAACCGCTTTAAGATTAGTGGTATCTCACCGGCGGTGGAGGCACACGAATCGATAATTTGAATAAACAAAAAGTGTACGATAATATTTAACGTCGATAGATCTTAAGCAAATATTTGTCGGCTAATAAATAAATAGAAAGTGGTGTTGTCTGAGATAATGAAATAAAATATTATTTAAAATAAATAAAATATATAATTTAATAATGTACACACACCGACTTAATGTGGCGAGGGTGATGGCACCGGCCACTAGGAGCCCGCCGATCATCTCTTCCTCTTTCTCCTGCAGGAGAGGAACTGTCTTCTCCTGAAGAACCCTCTTTTTACCATCCACTCACTCACTTTTTTTTAATTTTACAATTACAACCCAAAAGTTCCAAAATCCAAGTCACAAAAAAATTAAAAAAAAATTTTTTTTAGTCCTCCAAAAAATTTTTTAAAAAACTGACCACCCTATTGTCGAGTAAAAAAATTTCCATGGTATTTAAATACTTAAATGTTAATTTTTAAAATATCACTTGGAAGTCTGTGCGACTTGGCGATCTTATAGTGACTGAGTTGTCCCGTGGTGCAACTCGAAGTTACTCACTTTGCGGACTCACTACTCACTCACTCACAGATGCCTGGGTCCCACCTCTTCTTTCTCTCCATCTTACCTCTTCTCACTGGGTACAACCGATACCACCACAATAGTGGGTATGCTATGTAGAATACTATAGCATACCACCATACCACCACAACACACGCTAGCCAGTCACCTTTTTCCCTCTCCATCCAGATCCGACCACCCTCGCTCTTCTGGGGGATTGCTCCGAGCCCTGGGCCCAGCTATTTTATTACGCATAACATTATGTGGTGAGTTCCGAATTTGCAAATTGAGTTGCCTGTGATTAGATTGTTTTTGAGGTTTTGTGTAATGATCTCCAGAAAATTTTTTTTCTTATGGAAAAATAGAGTTTATTTTTTTTGGAGAAATTTTCTTTAAAAAATTTAATGATTTTTTTAATTAAAAAAAAATAAAAAAAAAATTTTAATGATAAAAATTATTGTATTTGTAGTATAGGTTCAAATTTCATGAATTTTGATGGAATTTAATTTTTTTTAGTAAATAGTTCCGCGGCGGCCGATAGATGGCGAGTTGATGCTAAAGTTTCTCGCTTGCAGATTGTTAGATTGAGTTATTAAGTGCCATTTAAAAATTATTTTTCATGTAATTTCCTTTTTAAAACGTATTTAAGTATTTAACGAGTTGAATAAATGGTAAATTTTAATGACTCATTTGAATTTTGATAGGATAAAATTAAAGTAGTCATTTCATACATGTATTTGAACGTTTAGATGACGGGTTTGTTCCACTTTTTGAGTAAATTTAGCTTTTCTTCAAAACACACTTGATAATCAAAATTTTTAAGTTGTTTTTTGTAAATCTTTCTTTTTTTGATCATTATTCATTGAATTATTTAAAAATACTTTGGTATTGTAGTGCAATAATTAATAAAAATTTAAATGTGAAAGATCCTCATCGTTTCTAATAAATTTTAAGAATGTTCCGTTTTTCTCAATATTATTGTGTTGCAAATTTGGAACCACAAAATTTTTGTTTAATCTAATTTGGATGAATGATCATTGTTAAGATCTATTGCCCCAAATAATAATAAATTTTATAATTCATAGTTTTCGAAGACAAGAATTGTTATTTTTAGTTACTTGTAGTTTGAAATTAAATAAGTGTTAATTTTTCTACAAATAATAATTTAACTTGCAATAAATATTACTTAATATTTTTTAATGCACCGCAATAGTAATTACTAATTTCTCAAAACAATCATTACATTTCGAGTAAATTTTCTGAAATTTATAAATTCTATTATTCTATCAGAGCTGCCATTATTTGTTTAAGCCCATTTATTGCGACAGTGATAATAATCCCCGATTTGAAGTAAAATCGGAAAAACTTTTTAGAATTATAAAAATTTTATTTCACTTGTTCAATTAAACGTCAAAAGATTTTAAAATGCAAAGTAGACGTCAGGTTGCAACCCAGAGGTGGAGCCTCGGTGAATGATTAGGAGAAAGGGAGAGCTACTGACGATGGAATAGATTAATTTTTTTTTTAGGTTGCAAGAAAATAAGAAATAAAACGCTGAAATTAATTAAAATTTAGCGGAGTGAATTAACAAGATAGATTCTATAAGCGTCGGGTAACTTTGATGAGTTCATGTTATTTAGCTCAATAACGTGAATTAAAAATTAGAAAATTTTAATCACTGACTCCTTTTAATTTTTGACAAATTTATCAAATTTATTTAATTCATTTTTTTTTATCAAAATAATTAAGGTAAAAGCTCCAATTATTGACACTCTAAATTATTTTTAAATATATTTAATCATCTGTAACAAGAATAACTGTCATATAAATTTTTATTAAATTTTAATTAATTAAAAAATTCAAAAAAATTACTGTCAGTTCAAAATATTAAATATTAATTATTAAAAAAAAAAAAATAAAGTTTCCAGTTCATTATTCTAGCTTACGTTTATTTTCTCAACAACTTTGATTAAAAAAGCATTTTTTTAAATTAATTTCTTTGTCTAATAATTTGATTTTTTTTTTAATTAATAAATTATAAAATTAAATTTAATTGTATACTTTATAATATTTGAATAATGAGTGTCAATAATTTTTAAGTCATTATTTACACTAGGAGAGTCCTTAAAGCTTGCAAAACTCTTTCAAATTTCTCACCTGTTTCCATTTTTCTCCTTTAAAAAAAAAAAAAAAAAAAAAATAATATTAACACTTTTTCACTTAATTATTTAAAACTGATTTTATTTATAATGCACTTTAACAATAAATGACAAATTAATACTGTTAAACAAATAGAAATCTAAAAAATTTCACACAAAAATAAAATATAATTCTAGAATAATTTTATTCAGTCACAAAATTAAAATTACTGTCTTGATTGCAACTAATCATAACATAAAGTACATTTAATTCGATAAAAACTCGAGCACATAATAAAAAAAAAACCCAGAGTTTAATCAAGCTGCGATATAATACGATATGACAAGATGCGTAAGAATAGCCAGGTGACTAACCGGAAAAACTATGAATGGGCTAGTACTAGGTATGAAACATTCTACTACACAGTATACATATATATAAATATATATCCACAACAGTTAGAGTATATAATATAAATAGTAGAGTTAAGTATAATCTAATAAAACTATAAAATGAAAACCGTACGGCACGTGGGCGATCACCAGGTAAGTTAAGTTGGTTAATCGCTGAAGTATGAAGCGTGGCTACATTAACACATGCAGGCGTCGCATACAGATTGTATACTCGTCATAGATATCACATACCTTCTTTTGCCAATATTATATCAGACTTAATTATTCATCTTCCCATAATGTACGGAATATTGTCAATTGTCAATTTAATGTCGATATATATATGAGTCTACGATAATATATTGATTTATATTATACTATGACGAGTATTTTATCGGAATGATAAACGAGGTCATACTGCTGGCGGTTTTTAGGCGTGAAGTTGGATTAATAGTGGAGGAATTGAATTTTTACCAACCATTAGGAGGCCCTTTATTTTCAAAAGGTCTGTAAAAAATTTATAAATTATAATATTCAAGGTTTAGTCATACTTACTGTATAAATTGTCCAAGATTTTGATCTAATCATCATGAAATGATGATTAATGTAATTTAAAAATATAATTTGCATGATTCAATCACAAGCGTAAAAATACAAAGTATTATCGATTTAAAATCAAGATCTCAACTTCTTGAGACATTAAATCAAATCTTAGGGTGATAATCTGTAAATATATGACCTAAAAAATGACTTTGCATTGTAGTAGGGGAGAAGGGGGTCAATTTGAACCAAAAAAAAAATTTTGTAATTTTTTACAATTCGAATTAAAACTAAATAATAATTTTTTTTTTTTTTTTTTTTTAATTACACACAAAAAACAAATTTCTTGCGCCAAGAAAATTTTAAGGAAAAAAAAAAGTTATTTTGGAGCAAGAAGAAATTTTCTTGGCTCAAGAAATTTATCTTGTCTCAATATACTTTGACTTCATTTAAGAAATTTTCAATCTTCCTTGATATTTTCTTGAGCCAAGAAAATTTACACCCCAAGTTAAGAATTTTTTTTTTTCATATTAATTGTTAGTTGGTAATATTACTGTTGCACTGTTTTAATGCACAGATATTATATTAAATAAATTAAAAATCAATTTAAAAATAATTTTCATTATAAATTCAGTTTATCAAATTGTTAGGTTATTTCCCTGAGTTTTTTTCACGTAGAGTCAAGATGCGCGCGCATGTCTTATGCTTCTCCGTATGGTTCAATTGACCCCATATAATTTTATAACAATTAATAGTAAATAATAAATAAATAAACTATTATATCACTATAAACAAAATTGAGGATTATAAAGTATAAGTATATACAACGACTACAATTCAAATTTTATAAATTAATTCAAAAATTGAAATATTATTGAACAATTTATTAGCAGCCGAAAAAAAAAAATTGACATGGCTAAAAAAAAAAAATCTCAATTTTTCAAAATTTATTAATCAAAATGATTTAAAATTTTTATCATATCCGAGTTTAACATATTAAAATCTAATTCTAAGAGCATGAAGCGTTTTTTCGATTTTTTAATTCGAATGGTTCAATTGACCCCCTTTTCCCCCCTAATAAATTTATTAATAAGTTATGGTTATGACCAAAAAAAATTGGGACTCAATAATTTCCTAAGAATGTATTGACAGTGTGCTGTAGTTAACTTTTTACAATATCGGGGGTCTCATCGGCACCGCGGGATACTCAACAGGGGATTTGCTAGCTCAGGATAGAGTTTGACAACGCTATCGCGCCGACGGCGTCGCAAACAACAACCCAACATCAGCATATATGTCCGCTTCTATTCGATTTTTCTACTTCTACTTTCTCTTCTCTTTATTTTCTTAACTTATTTTTATTTAAGATTTCTTATTCTCTTTTTTCATCTGCTGTATTCTTTCATGGATCTTTTTCACCGCCATCAGATAAGAGACACGTTTTATTTAAGAGTAAACCGACGCCCTGCTTGCATTTTTTTATACACGACTTTCGCACGATTTTCTCTTCATCAAATCGAAGAATTCGATTTTTATAAATAATTAATTTTTTTAATTATTTTTACCCAGTAAAAATATTTTTAAAAAGTGCAAAAAAAAAAAATAAAAAACAAAGCCAAAAATTTGGACAAAAAAAATTATTTATTAAATTAAAAAAAAAAAATTTTTTTTAAATAATAAATATATTAAAGTGTAAAAGGCGCGCTAAATACGAACCCCCGAAGGCCATCTTAATTTCCGCGCTACTCTCCCGTGGGAACCACCAAGAGTGACCCTGGAGTAAGGCTCCAGCATTACAAGGGAAAGGAAAAGAGCGGTAACAAAAGAGGACCCGATCTTGCGGCCGATCCTTTAAAGACCAGAGAAAGGTTCTATTATTCGAGGAAAGATGTATTTATTTAAGTGTCGCACAGTTACCACCGGGACCACGGACACACCTGAGATAGAGAATTTATCTATGAGTTAATAAGTTTGTTATTTCTTTCTTTCTTTTTGTCAATGAACTTGAGGATCAAGGTCTCAATGAAATTAAACTATCGCCGGGAATTTTCTTCCGAGAATATCTTCAATGGAGACAATCGGGCACGGACTGTGTCGGAATGAACTTCCGGATGAGGTCTATAGAGAGGTGATTCAGTTAACAATGTCCAATCAGACTCAATTTTTTGAATTCTTACGGTAGGTTTTTAATTTATTGCTACATAATTTTTACATCTAGGTAAATGGAGTGTATTTGGTTAAGAACTTAATGCAATTAACAATTTTATTTATTATTTATTTATTTTTTTGAATAACCCCTGATTATTTAAACGTATCACACCTATTCGTTAATTTAGAATTAATTACTTTTAAAAATTAATAATTAAATAAGAAAACAGTATTATAAAAATTACTTGATAATTATTTAAGCAGTATTATTTTAAAACAACGAGTGGAAATTTAACGAGTCGCAGGCGATCACGGTTAATTACACTTGTTGTGAAAAACGTCACAATCTTAGGCAAGTGACGTTTAATCGAACTTCTGAATCGCCTTGCGGCCGAGTTACAATCCAATTTTTAGTCATTGTTGCTCAAAAAATTTTATTTCGGAGAAATAAAAGGACAATTATTGCTCAGTTACGAGAAAATCCAAGTAATCTAACTGATTAAGAAAGCATTCGTTGTGATTTAATTTAAAAAATAAATTACATACCTTGAGAATTTCTTAAGTGACCCACTAAAAATCGACTATTTGATTTTTATATATCGATGAGCATATTTTCGTAGCTTTATAGGTTGAAAGTAATACCCTGAAACGATTTTTAAAAATTTCAATTTTTCAAAAATTTATGATCGAGTAAGAATTTCGAGTACTTTTTTTTTAAATTATAATTTATCAGTGAATAATTGCTGGACTTTAATGAATTTAGATTTGTATGCTAAGAAATAACAGATGAATAGAACAAAACTAATTTACGTGAGAAAAAAAAATTGTTTATAATTAATTAGTTTCATAATAAACAAATGGTAATTTAACAAACTTCTTGGTGTTGTAGAAAAAAATTTTTTCTCACCTCCGGGCGGAAAGCGTCAATTTTCCTCCCGCTGCGCTAAACGAAAATGCCGCTTTCCGCCTCCGTCGAGGAGAAAAATAGTATACACTCCTCGGGAAGTAAATAAGAAAGCCTCAGATCACATGTTTGTTGACCTCGGCTTCGCCTCGGCCAACAATTACATGTGATCTGAGACATTTCTTATTTTACTTCCCTGGGTGTGTAATATACTATTTTTTATGACTTCTAAATAAATTTAGATGAAAAGTTTCCATTGAGAATTAAAAATTGAATGTTTATAATTTTTTGATGAGTAAATTAAAATGCATAACAAAAGTATTTCTACGTATTATTTTTTTATAGAGATTTTTTTACACTAGGAGGGTACTTGGATCTCCTTAAACCAACACTCCCGTTCTTCTCTTTACCTTTCCAATTTAATTATTGTTTATTATCGATCGCGAAAAAAAAAAAAAAATAGTCCGTCGAGTATAATAATAGAAATTAAATTTTTATGGGACTTATTTCCCTCATTACGGAACCGGACGTAGTAAAAGGTAATTGATGCTTTCATAACTTGGCAACATTCTTAGCTGTGATGCGAACAGTTAACTATTTTTTGCCGTAGCCTCGTTAGAGGTGACAATAAATAGTTCGCCATTTCCAAGTAATGCCTCTTTTCTTGTCGTTCTCATTAAAAGCCTCACTTTTGGGGTCAAAAGTGTGGAAAATTTGTGCTCGAAGGACTGAAAAGCTCGAAAAATAATTAAAATCTCACCAAGAGTAAATTACCGTTGATTGAAAAAAAGGAAAATAATTTTACTCCATAAGTATAGGTTAATTATCGTCATGACGGTCGTCTTATATAATTGAAGTATATACACGTGTGAACGTTAACAAATTAGCGGTGGCTGGTGTGGCGTGTATCGTTGAGTGTGCCAGCGAGCACTAATCACTGTGATTGCAGGGAGTGCAACCGTCCGACAGATAATATCTGCGTAATTGGTTCAGCTCCTGTCAATCTGTCTCGTTCTTGCACGACATCTTAACCAATACACACTCGTATGGGTATTTTTGCAATATTACACTCTGTTCAGAGCATACTATTGGCATACTATAGGATAATGGCGGTGAGAATGGCGTCACACCACTGAACCTGGTAATTTTCGCGAAATTCATTGGTCCTTCTGCGAAATCCTCCGTTCTTGTTTCCATTACATGTCCAGTACAATCCGTTATATACGTAACATCTGGTGCTTTTTTTTATTTATTTTTTAAAATAAAATAATGTAGCAGTTGAAAGAAAAAAAATTTTTCTTTTTCTTTAAGAAGATCCAAGTACCCTCCTAGTATATAAAAAAAATAATACGTAGAAATACTTTTGTTATGCATTTTAAAATTAATTAAAAATATTTTTGAGAAAATTTACAAAAAAATTATTAACATTTAATTTTTAATTTTCAATGGAAACTTTTCATCTAAATTTATTTAGAAGTCATAAAAAAATTATTTTTTTGTCATAGTTGCTCAGAAAGTTGAATTTTTGGGGCCTAGATGGCGACAGAACAGCAACTGATCACGTTAGATTCTACTGTACCGATTTTTTTCTACCCTAGGTCACAAAACTTCATTTTACAGCACGAAAGTCTGAAGAATTGTAAAGAAAGAATTATTACTGTTTATCAAACTGAGATTTTTATCTATTTCAAAGAGCAGCTCTGTAACCTTTACTTGTTGTTAATTCTAATCCAAGCTAAACGTTACTAAATCTAATTATTATGAAACCACATCGTCTGTTTAAACTACAAGTTGATCAAAATAAAATTTTAATTTTTTCTAAACATTCAAAAATTTATCCTTTGTATAAATAAATATGTCTGTAATTGAATTTATTAGCAAGGTATGTAATTTATTTTTTAAATTAAATCACAACGAATGCTTTCTTAATCAGTTAGATTACTTGGATTTTCTCGTAACTGAGCAATAATTGTGCTTTTATTTCTCCGAAATAAAATTTTTTGAGCAACAATGACTAAAAATTGGATTGTAACTCGGCCGCAAGGCGATTCAGAAGTTCGATTAAACGTCACTTGCCTAAGATTGTGACGTTTTTCACGACAAGTGTAATTAACTGTGATCGCCTGCGACTCGTTAAATTTCTACTCGTTGTTTTAAAATAATTATCAAGTTATCAAATTTTAATTTTAGCAAGATTAAAATTAAAGTTGCCAAATCTAAAGAAGGTAAGATATGACTTAACGTAATGACATCATCCTTATTGTTCCATCGAATATATTACACGTGTATTTATATTGAGTATTAAAATCCTGTTGGAATATTAAGCAAACTATCGAATAAGTTATATTAATCTTTAAGTAATGTGTAGGGTAGGAATAAATCTAAAATGCGGTTTTGCGTTGGATGGTATCGACCAACGCGGAACTCAACAAAGTCATTAACCATCATCCTCTCAGTGTAAAACCTGGTGTGCAAAGTCTATCTCCCGCACATTTGTACAAATTATGTCATCACATCAGGAAGTATACTTTCTCTTTTCTCCAGTCGGAACAGAACCAAGTACCGTACATACATAATAAATCTATAAATGTAAAATCGTGTAGTAATTGAAGGGGCGCAACCTACCTCTTACCAACAACCATCATCATCATCATCTTATTTTGCGATGATGAGTAACTCTGTTTTGCTAAAGCCTCCTTTCTTTATTCCCAAACACTTTCTTTTGACAAAAATAAATTTTCCATTTAAAAAAAAAAAAATAAAAAAATAATGCCATATGATGAAACAAATCGTACGATGACGGTGATATCATATAAGATGCAAGATATCTTATAAATGTCACGCCATAATTAACAAAATAGCTGCTAGCAAACTTCAAATCAGGCGACTGTCACTTTGACACAGTGTAATAACTATTTTGATATCCGACGGTAAATTAATATTCGATTTACAAAAGTTCAATGATCATGTAGTTTAACACTATCTTATCAAATTTTTGTATATGTGCTTAGTAGGGTGTGATAAGCCAGTTATTTAATATTTAATGAGTCATATGTTTATCTGAAAAATATTTTTTTTTTTTATTACTCTGAGGACATTCAATTATATTATGTTATCTTATGAATGACGGTGCAACTATATTTATAAATATGTGAATATTTAGGTAGGAGAAGTACTTGCTTTTAACGATTTACGTCATATTGTGAAGTGGGATTTCCGGATGAGGATGATCGGATGCATATATATGTCGATTGATGCATTTAATGTTTGTAGGTGTTGATACTGATAAAATGATATTTGTTCAAATTATTTAATAATGATGTGTTTGATGTCAATAAAAATTCTATTGAAGAATTAAAAATCAATTTTATTATCTATCTTTATGATGATTCCTATGGAGGCTCGAGGTGCTTGAAAATGTGAGTATTTTTTATAGTAAAATTAATTTTAACTGTTTTACGGTATAATTATCATCATCATGCCAATCATCATGCATTATCATGCCAATCATCATGCAAATTATCATGCCAATCATCATGCATTATCATGCCAATCATCATGCTAATTATCATGTCAATCATCATGCTAATTATCATGCCAACCATCATGCTAATTATCATGCCAATCATCATGATAATTATCATGCCAATCATCATGATAATAATCATGCCAATCATCATGCATTATCATGAAAATCATCATAATCATGCAGATGAATATCATGTTGATCGTAATCATATTGATCATCATTATCATGCTGATCATGATGTGAATGAACTAATTTTTCTAGAGTATCAAATTTATTCTTTGTTGAGAGTATTTATTACCCTATATCGAATGTTGTAGAAAGTCTTCATAAGAATCATGTTATTGTAAATACTTCTAGCGAGGTCTTGACATTAATGGTAACCCGATACTGGAAGTGGTTTTAATTTCTTTAGTTTTTAAGTTGCATTGGGCACGCGAAAAACGACGATGAATAGATATCATTACAAGTGTACACTTAGACACGTTACATATGTTTAATACATATTTACGAGAGTGTATATATATAACTGAAAATGCACACATGCTATATTTTACTATAAAAATACTTATATATAGCGTGTAGCCGGTTTTGGGGCTTCAGGTCATCGGCATTTTCGCAAATGCATTATGATAATTGTGAAATAATGAATTTATAATTTGTTGCAAATGATACATGATGACCGCGGCTTTCCACAAAATTATACGGCACGGCAAAACAATTTCTGTCCCTCGTGCTCATTTGTATATACACAATATATAAATATATATAAAATAAAGTCAAGAGCCACACGAGAGATTCACAAACCCAAGTAACCAATGTCAGGACTCTTTTTTATGTTTAACTCCGGCAAAATAATCATCGTGAGAGAATCGCTAAAAACGCGATTTCAACTCCATATATATGTATTTTTCCATTTTTACTCTCTCACGACGTGCTACTGGTGGTAAATATCTGCTACACTCACTCGATTTCGTGAGATATTATTTCTTTAAATACAATATCAATCGAGTATTATTCCATTCACATGATAATAACACTCATGATAATTTCGATCAGACGTACTTTTTTCCAGTGGGTATGTATGATGCCATTTCTTACACAATCTTTTCAAAATTTATGTCAATCACGTTCACAGCTATGTAAAATAGGTTGCTGCAAAAAAAAAATTATTTTTTTAGCTACTCAAAATAGAATCGGAATTTTTATTTTTACTATTACTTTAGGATTGACAACTCTAGATACATAATTAAGAAATGGTCTTGTATCTTGTGAACTATCGAAGTTTATAAAGATATAAGCTCATCCCGATGCTACACTCATCAAGACCTTTCATTTGAGTACCTACATGCATTTTAATATATTTTTCATATATACATATATATAATATATATAAATATATGAAAAATTAATGTGGGTACTCAAATGAAAGGTCTCTATGAGTGCAACATCAGGATGAGCTTATATCTTCAAAAACGACAATAGTTAAGTATCTTGTAAACTATTGACATTTTTAAAGATATAAGCTCTCCTCGACATTACCCTCATCGAGACCTTTCATTTGAGTACCCACACTAATTTTTCATATATTTATATATATTTAATATATCATATATATTTATATATGAAAAATATATAAAAAATGCATGTGGGTATTTAAATGAAAGCTCTGGCTGAGTGTAACATCAAGATGAGCTTAAATTTAGATATTTTTAATTTTATTAAAGAGTGTATTTGTTGAGCTAAATAAATTAAATATTAATATCTACAACAGTTTCTGTGTAAAAAATAATTAAAATTGGCTTTAAATAATTTTCTCAAGTCCAAGAATAAAGCAGACACCCAACAGAACTTGTGAATCGGTACTACGGCAACGGACTGGGTCTTGACAGAAAGGGAATGAGTGAGTGAGTAAGAGTGTGGGCTGAACAGTAATTACATAGGTCTCGCGGGCTGGCAGTAACTCCTACTTATAAACACTCATCGTCGAGTATGTACTAAATATTAATGCGCGTATTTAAATAAAACCGCCGACGGTCTTTAAAGCCTCGGATACTACGATAAGATTTGTAGGGATTTGTAGGGCCTTAAACTATGTTGTACATGTTTAAAACAGCTTGCAGTTACAAAGTAACGTCGTAGTTGTAAATATCCTGCTAACGAGAGTTTTATCACAGTCGTTTAAACTTGCAGCAACTAATTAAATCACCGGCGATTAGTTCCTTAGGCAAATATTGGTTGTTTTGCAGGATTAATGCGCCCTTAGGAGGATAATCGATTGATACGGATTAAAAATTGTCTTACGGCGTTATAATTTTATTAAACATTCAATGGGAATAATTAATGCTCGTATCATGAAAGAAGTGTCTACATAAGGCGAGATAAACCAGTCCTATCTCAAATCCTGTCTGTTTCGCTTCCGGTTTAGTGCAAACCTGAGAACAGGTGTCTGACGAATAAACACAAGTTAGTCAAGAGCTTCGACACCTTTTTTGCTAGTCGCACACAATATTTATGTATTTAATCATCCGTTAGGTTGCTTTTTGTTGAAAGTTTATTTTTACCAATGTCCAAACTGATAGAAGGATTTTATTGATTTAGTAGGGGAGAAGGGGGTCAATTGAGTCACGGGGCTTTATAATAAATTATTTATTATTTTTTAAACAGTTACTCATTAATAAATAGTTAATAACTTAAATTTTTTTAATTTAGATTTATCGGTGATGAATTTTTTTATTTTTATCAAAATAAATGTATTTTTAATTGTAAGAATAAGATTTAAAGTGTCAGCTACTAATTATATTGATAATAATAAATATACTGTGAATTATAACAGGTGAACCTTTAATTCGATAAATTCTCAAGCTCAGTTATCGAAAAGTTAATAATTAATTATAAAAATAAAAGTGTGAGATATTTAATGTGAGAAGGAAATTAAAAGGTTTGAACTTTTTACTATTATAACTAAAAAAGGGTTTTAAATTGAAAATATGTTGTAATTATTAACAGACTACTGATTTTTTATTAGCACGGAAAAAAAATAAAAAAAGTGGAAAATTTAGTTTTTAGAAGAAAAAAAAGGTACTTTGGAGAAAAAACTGCAAGTATTACACTTTAAACTGTAATAATTGAGACTGTATCTTGTAGTAATGCAATTACAATAATAATTAAATGTATTTTTAGTTGTAATTATTAACAGATAATTTTATTAGGGGAGAAGGGGGTCAATAGAGCCACTCGACTTAAAAAATCGAAAAAATGCTCGATCCTCTTAGAATTAAATTCTAATGTGCCTACCTCATACATGATCAAAATTTCAAATCATTACAATCAATAAATTTTTAAAAATTGAGACTTTTGTATTTTTAGGTATGCAAAATTTTTTTTCGCCTGGTAAAAAATTATTTAATAAAATTTACACTTTTTGAGTATTATATAAAGTGTGAATTGTTGATTGAAAATGTCCAATAATAATAATTAATATATTATTTATTGAAAGTTCGATTTCATACTTAAAATATTGATAGTTCAATTGACCCCAAGCAGTGGCTTAATTGCTCCCGAGCGGGGGTCAATTGAGCCATTTGACGGATTTGCGTAAATTAATAATTTAAATAAATTCTCATTATTTATTCTCTAATTTATGAATTGATAATGATAGTAGACTTAACAAACTACCTTTCTAAGAGAAAAAAAATTAATATTTAGTTTTAATTTAATTATAAAAAAATTGCTGAACTTTTTTTGGCTCAATTGACCCCCTCCTTCCCTAATTAAATTTTTAGTCATTTATTTGGGAGAAAAAAATATTTTTTATCCATCAATATTATTTGTTGCAGTTTAATAAATCATTTTTTTATTCTAAATAAATTATATTAATATAAACAAAGCTTTATTAAATCAAAATAAATATTTTTTTTAAATCCTTTATTAAGGATTTTTAAATCCTTCTATCAGTTCATGTAAATAAAATTCTTATAGAAAATCCTGATGGAAATTAAGAGCAGGTTCTTCAAGGCACCAAAGGATTGGTATATGATACCGCCAGCAAGAAAGGCAAATACCATAATCTGATTTTGAGAGATCATCGAAGCTCTCGTATTTATACATCGATGTATAATTTGTAGATTATAGTGAATTTAGAACGATAAATTTAAAAATGACGAGACATAGTATGTACTTTGGGAATACCGATTAGCCGGTTAGACTAGATGTTTACCAAGGATCTGCATAAAGATCGAGCACAGCATCTACATATAATATATCTATATCTATGTATGCTAAGTTTGTGGATAACCGGGAGAGACGAAAATAATGCCAAAATCTGATGGTAGAAATATCTACGGTCTCGTCGGCTCCTTAGTCTTTCATTTCTCATTCTTCAGTATGCAGAGCAGAGCGGGAGCACCACCTTTCTCCTTCGCTCCTTAATAACTTATGGATATATACTAAGATTCTTAGGCGCCCTTTCAGCAAGAATCAAACGTAAGATTCTTGTCGATGCCAATTATTAAAATACTTCTGTCCGTATTTTACAATTTTAGTTGTAAACAACATTTCGAGTGTTAGATTTTTTTTTTACATTTATATTAAATTGACATTTTTAAAGATATAAGCTCATTTTGATGTTACATTCATCAAGAGCTTTCATTTGAGTACCCACATCAATTTTTCATTTATTTTATATATTTATATATTTATATATATGAGTCACAAAAATTAAGAGATTTAAAAAAAATTCGAAATTTTTGGGTGATTTTCAACGAGCTGTAACTCCGAGGAAAATTATCGTACAGCAAAAAAAAAATAGCAAATTGTAGCTCCAAGTGTCTAGTTTTCAGATATGACCATGAAAATTTTTTATCATGTTCGGGTTTGGAAAAATCTTAAGAAAACCACAAAATAGTTCTCGTCTTAAAAAAAATCTACGGGCTTCAAAAAAATTTTTTTCCATTGTTTCGCTGAAAAGCTTTTTTAAAAAATTTAATGCCCTTCAATTTGACACAATCAAAAAGTCTGTACGATGATTTGCCGCGGAGTTATCGTCAGTCAAAGCAAAAAAGTACTTTTTCACTTTGACAATTAATAACTCTGGAAATAATTATCGTATAGGAAATCGAAGGACGGTTTTGAAAACTACACAATATTCTCTATAAGATACTGTGAATAGCTTTTGTCAAAAAAATTTTTTTTTAATTGAAAACTTTAACTGAAAAAACGACAAAAATTCGCATAATTAAGGATATTTGGTTAACTTGGTATAACTTTGGATAAAATGGATGAACAAAGGATATCGTCGGTAATTTTTCAACCTCCAAGTGTCCTCTAAAATCCCTGAAAAATTCAAAGCGCTGGGATTTTTTTTTAATCGTGTCCCGAAGCTTCAAATTTTTTGTTTTTGCAAAAATCACCAGTGTGAGCAATATTTCGATTTTTATTGATTTCTTCAATGAAAAAAAATTTTTTTTCTCAAAAATCTTTATTTTTTCAATTAAAGAGATTAATTTTTCAAGAAATTTGAAAAAAAAAAAATTCAATTTTTTTTTGAAATTTTTTTTCAAAAATTTCTCCAAAAATCAATCTCTTAGATTAAAAAAATTAACTTAATTTTTTCTGACCGCTACAACTGTCGCGGATCTCTTGGAACAATTTCATCGCAATTTTCAATATAAAATAAAAATTTTCAATTTTTTTCACATTAAAAAAATATATTATTGTTATTTTGCTGTTAAAAAATTTTTTTAAAACGCAAAATAAAATTTTCCATAAATTAAAAAATGTTAAACATTGAAAACAGGTTAACATTTATAAAAGATCCAATAATTATCCAAACGAGCAATAAAATAAAAATAACAGCGCTGGCATTGCTGGTTTATCTGAGGTTGAGTTTATTTGTCACTGAATGAGACTCATTACCGCGATGGCAAAAAAGTACAAACGAAGCAATGCCATCAAATAATGCCTATACTACTCAAGAACTTGTTGAGTCTCTACTCGCTCAGTCGTTCATTATATAAGACGAGAAGAAGTACGAGCAAAGGTGGTGATGGCAAACTAGGAGAAAATTAAAGAAACATAAAAAAAAAAACAGCAAACGCCCGGTTTGGGTTCCAAGAAACCGCGTAAACTCTGTACACGGGGATAGTAGATCTTAAGTCGCCGCGACCGACAATGTACCTACGTACAGACTGTAAGCTATTGAACGTATACCTACATATACATCTTTATCATTTTTTCTTTCTTATTTAGACATCTTTCTCTCCTCATCAGCGCTTGTGCAGTTAACTGTCGTGCTGTATTAACCTCACTATCGTTCAAAACTCTGTCGTTGTTGTTCAAGGCCTTTGTTTTGTCAATTGTCATTATCCAAGGCTTAGGTCTTATCGAATTCTACTTTTTTTTTTTTTTAATCAATCTTTATCTGTTAATTTTTTATTTTTTGACAATTTTATGCTAAATAAATAATAGCTTAAAAAAACTAAAAAACACGCTTTTTATAGAAAACTAAACTAAAAAAATAGAAAATAAGTTTTAATAAATTTAAATTAATAATTTCAATAAATATAAATTAATAATGGTGTAAATAAAAAAAATGTACTTTAGTTTAAAAAAAGCGTGGGGTGCATGGGTCAATAGATATAAATATTCTATCGACAGATCTGAGTAGAGTGATTTTCATTTTTAGAATATCTTAAAAAGCACTCCACGCTTTTTTTAAAATAAAATACATTTTTTTTTATTTACACTATTATTAATTTATATTTATTGAAATTTTTAACACTATTCTTAATTTAAATTTATTAAAACTTATTTTCTATTTTTTTAGTTCGGTTTTCTATAAAAAGCGTGTTTTTTAGTTTTTTTAAACTATTATTTATTTTCTACTTTTGAGTTTGGTTTATTTATAATAGCTTGTTTTTTTAATTTTAAACTATTATTTGGCAACTAACTTACCAGCATGCACTTTGTTAATGTTAGATAAATCGTCTAAAGATAATGGTTGGAAAATTAAAATTTCTGCCTTATCGACTATAGATGAAAATTATATAAATTAACAAAAATTTTATTTTGCAAATTGAAAAATGGAATAATTTTATCAAATTAGTGTATTGTCATCGGTCCTCAATAAATCTACAAAGTTTGAACGAAATCTGGCCGTTTAAAATGCGTCAAAATCGCGCCCAAAGAAGTCGGTTACAAACATACAAACATACAAGTGAAGTTAATAAAATAAAAAGCGTGTAAAATTGCAATAGTTACTAAATAATTTATTAAAGCCCATTTACTTCCACCAAATAAATATTTATTAGTATTTAACAAATTATTTATTGCTGCTCTGCAGAGCCAAAAGGGCTTAGATCTTGAGATGCACCCTTTTGTCATTAATAAAGCCAAATATTTATAAAATAATTTTCAAAAATTCCTTTAGTGAAAAAAATAATTTCCAAACTAGTGACGTAATTTACAAGTAATTTAATTGTCACTAGCAATTCCGTTACTATCCCGCCAGCAAGTCTGACTCGATCTGATCTTGTTACCACCTCCACACACTGTTATTACATTATTACACTAAACTAAGAATCACATCTGCAAATATATGCTGTAATACGAGAAGACATCTCGTTTAGTAATAATAATAATAATAATATATATTTGTTTGTATATGAACACATGGATATTGTAATGAAGCTCTTGAGAAATTGATTGCACAATTTCCATCGTGCTTTCTTACTATATTCAAAGGTGTGTCATTTATCACAAGATTATTGCTTAGCTACACGAGTTGATATACTTCAAGTTATAGATAACAGTTTCACATGAGTAGTATATGTCGCACGTGCAATATCCACTACCTCAGTATATTGATCCCCGTCTTCTTATCTATGATTCATGGGCTAAAATTACGCTGTCATTCATTCATTTTTATTTATTGTGGATAATCGTGTGTGTTTGTATGGTGTTATGGATACTTTATTTATCCTACTAAATTACTCTTTTAATACTACCAGTACTCTGTGTCATTCGACATACTCGTTTTAGGGCGTTAATCGAATCATTTAGCGCCTTTATGTTCTCCAATTATTAAATGTTGATTTTATCGTTATAAATACTCTTGTAAACAATAAAAATTGTAATCAAATAAATTTACACTGAAATATTAACAATATTATTTAATTTTATGAATTAATTTAATTGAAATTTTTTTTAATTATTGTGGATATGCTAAGTGTAAATTATTGAGCAGAATATTAAAATTTTGAAGAAAATAATTTTGTGAGAATTATATATTAAAATAAAATTTTGGTTTATTAATAATAATTAATTTTTTTAAATTGCACTGTATTTTTTTAATTATTGACGTTTTTAAAAATATAAGCTCGTCCCGATGTTACACTCATCGAGAGCTTTCATTTGAGTACCCACTTACATTTTTTATATATTTTTCATATATACATATATATATTATATATATAAATATATGAAAAATTGATGTGGGTACTCAAATGAAAGGTCTCGATGAGTGCAACATCGGGATGAGCTTACATCTTTAAAAATGTCAATAGTTCACAAATAAACAACTCGATATATTAAATTGACACTGGTCCAGACTGAATTACCGACATAAGACTGTACTACATGTTCTTAAAAGCAGAAAAAAATATAATTAAAGTATCTTTAACAAATTTGATTGATTTTGCACCACCGAACTTAGAATTTAAAATTGTATCCGGGTGAAAGGACTGCATTACACATTACACAGATAAATCTACAAATACTTTTCTGAAATAAGCAGTACATATATACGTATACACTTAAACTTTTGCATATAAGTAACAACCTCATTATTTACTCAGAGTTTTCACATAAACTCACGTGTTTAATTATTGACATTAAATATGTAAACATTTTTCGTTGGATTTTTCATGCGGTTAAGCTCAACAATATATTTTTTTTCTACTTCTTATGTATATACATAAATATTTCTTTTTCTTAACGACGTCGTTGTGTGTAGCGGAAGTTTTCGCACGTCTAATGTTGGGAGACACTTTCTTGTTGGGCGTACCAGCATCATGAGTGGCCCATATCTCTGTACGCCCACGATGTCTTTACACCAAGTTTCATTGTCGTCGCGAAATTTTTTTACGCCCATCTATTAACTCTTTATGGAGGAATAATAAAATTTACACTGCAAAACGAAAAAAGGGAATTAATAATAGTGAGGAAACCCCTTCCCCTTCCTCATCGTTTGTCATGCCCTTCAATTTAAGCTGGCTGGTAGTTTGTTTGACTGATAACGGAGAAATAAAACAAGTTCATTGAACTGAATGAGGTAATTTTTCTCCGATTTAATTTCTATTCTAAGAAAATCAAAAAAAAAAATTATCCAAGCTTGTCAAATTTTGTAGAATCATTCCGTTAGAATTTTAATAAGGTAAAAGACCCAGTTATTGACACTGGCCTAGTTGTTTGAGACTTGCAATTTTATTCTAATTAAAAAAATAAAATTTATAATTCAAAAATTGTATTTATTAATTTATTAGAGTTAATTTTTTACACGCTTTTTATTAGCTTCACTTGTATGTATGTTTGTATGTTTGTAACCGACTTTTTTGGGCGCGATTTTGACGCACTTTAAACGGCCAGATTTCGTTCAAACTTTGTAGATTTATTGAGTACCGATGACAATACACTAATTTGATCAAATTATTCCATTTTTCAATTTGCAAAATAAGATTTTTGTTAATTTATATAATTTCTATCTATAGTCGATAAGGCAGAAATTTTAATTTTCCAACCATTATCTTTAGACGATTTATCTAACATTAACAAAGTGCATGCTGGTAAGTTAGTTGCCAAATAATAGTTTAAAATTAAAAAAACAAGCTATTATAAATGAACCAAACTAAAAAGTAGAAAATAAATAATAGTTTAAAAAAACTAAAAAACACGCTTTTTATAGAAAACCGAACTAATAAAATAGAAAATAAGTTTTAATAAATTTAAATTAAGAATAGTGTTAAAAATTTCAATAAAGTGTAAATAAAAAAAAATGTATTTTATTTTAAAAAAAGCGTGGGGTGCTTTTTAAGATATTCTAAAAATGATAATCACTCTACTCATATCTGTCGATAGAATATTTATATCTATTGACCCATGCACCCCACGCTTTTTTTAAACTAAAGTACATTTTTTTTATTTACACCATTATTAATTTATATTTATTGAAATTATTAATTTAAATTTATTAAAACTTATTTTCTATTTTTTTAGTTCGGTTTTCTATAAAAAGCGTGTTTTTTAGTTTTTTTAAACTATTATTTATTTTTTTAATTGATAAAGCTAACCAAACGTTAAAATTTAAAGTAAAGTTGAAATTTTTTCGGTAAAAAATCATTAACAAGAAAAAAAAATTGGATTCACATAAAAAGGATATTTATCGGCAATTATTTAAAAAGGATCCATTGTTATCATTATCAAATAATCCGAAATATTAAACGGTACGGTATTTATTGGTTATAAGAATAATTCGTGTATAAAGAGCTGTTTCACGCAGTGACTGAGACGACGGTATGCATTGAGAAATTGAAACAGTGTGGGCGGCCAGACACACGCCACGCACGGAAAAGAGATAAAACCAAAAAAAAAAAAAATTCTTATGTATATAAAGAAACATGAAGATGCGGTACACCGGGACACTCTCAGTCTCAGTCTCAGGATCAGTGTGACAACAAGTTCACCCAGTCTTGCATCCTTATACATCTCTCTTACAAGCGACTAGACGCTGCAGATACTCAAGAAAGCGAATCGCGAATCAGAACACCTGAAAGAGCCTCTGAGTAAAGAGAGAGTGTCCCTGTCGTGCATCCTTTTGCTTTCCACCGACGCACTTTGACTCTTGCAGTTCCTTACAGGAATCGACCGGTGAACGGATGACGTTCCTTGCAAACTCATATCACGTAGGACGTGTATTTCCAAACTCTCTCGTCATCGACCCTTTTAGCGTTCAATTTGTCTTCCTGTATAATGTTGGATGTTTTATTGCACTTTATTTTGTACGCTTTTTTACTTAAAAATATTTTTAAATCGCGGGAAAAATTAAATATCTAAAATTATTGTCTAATTTATTAATTTTGCATTGTCTTAATTTATTTATTAATTTTGCGTTATTAAGCAACGCAAAATTTTTTTTTGCTGATATAAATATCAAATTTATTTAAGAGAAAAATTTTGAATTTTTCAAACATTTTTAGGATCCTGGAAGTTACATTACAAGTTTGCTTTACATTATTGTTGATGCGGAAAAATTTGAAAATTTTATATTTAAATTTTGCCAAGTTTTCTTGAACTAGAATTTAATTACGAATAAATTGGCTTCACAGATATTTCATCTCAATTTACCGAAGCATTGGACCGGGTTCGAGTCCGGCGTACGTCAATTAATATTTTCAATATTTAAGTGCATCAAATTTAATACAAAAAAAAAAAGATTAGAAATCTAGGAAAAAAATTGTAAATAAATTTAATTAAAAAAATAAACCTCTAAAATTTTTTATTCAAAATTTTTCTATTTTTGCACTTGAAAATTCCGTAAAATAACGACGTGATAATAAAGCACGCTAGTGACACAGACTGGCAGTAGATTATAATAAAATAGAAAGAATAAGAGCTTAGCATTACTTGGTCATTGTAAGACTTGAAATGCTTGTAGTCATACATATCGGTATTATACAGGTTATCCATGCACTGAACGGTGTTTTTTTTTGTTCCGGTGTGAATGCACGTTACAATTGCAGATATGCAGTAAACATCTGATCTTTGTTTATTATCAAGTGAACTGTATTATATAGACGTGTTGGCTTTGAAATTTTTTGCGTAGGACGCAGTCGAATCTCTTAGTCACCTTCCACTGGCTGTAAAGGTTCTCTCCATTGTTCGTAATTTTTTATAATCTTTTTGCTGTTGGAAATAAAATTACTAATTTGATCACAGATCGACAGACAAAGAGTTTGCCTATGTGACACTGTTGGAAAAAAAAAAAAAAAAAAAAAAAAAATAGAAGTGGATTACAAGTTTGGGCTGATCTTGACCAAGAGCAAGACCAAGGACACAAAGAAAAGAAGTAGACGGCCACCCATATACCGGTTAGCTCCATGATCCATGGTGCTCATCAGCTTGTGTTCCCACATACTCCGCCTCAGGCGGTGGTCTAGCAAAACTCTTCTTGAGAGGACCCAAATTAAAGCGCAGATCGCGGGTATGATGCGCTCAAGATCCATCGGCGCTGATGCATAATTAAAGGAGCCACGTGTAATTGGACAAGTTAACTAGTGTAGAAACCGATGCTAAAATTCGTGACCAACAATATACTAACTCCTCTGGTATTTTGTAATGTCGTTGACCTTCTCGTCTAAGCTAATACCTTTTAGTTTGTTTACTATTAATTCTTTAATCAATTAAAAAATTTAATCTTGAAAAATTTTAGATAAAATTCATTAATTGGATTTAATGATTTTTTTTTTCTTAAAAAATTACAATTAATTAAATTCATAATTAAGAAATGACCTTGTATCTTGTGAACTATTGACATTTTTGAAAAAATAAGCTCACCCCTAAATTACAATCATCAAGACCTTTCGTTTGAGTACCCACATCAATTTTTCATATATTTATATATATTATATATATGTATATATGAAAAATATGTAAAAAATGCAAGTGGGTACTCAAATGAAAGCTCTTGATAATTGTAACATCGGGATGAGCTTATATCTTCAAAAATGTTAATTGTTCAGAAGATACAAGGTAATTTTTTTACATTAAAATTTTACAAAAAAATAAACTAGGGTTTAAAATCAATTTTTACTTTTAATAAATTTATAATAATCAAATTATCTAATTTTAAAAAAAAAATAAATTATTTAAGAATTAGTGAAATTTTGGATTTTTTCAAAAAAAAATCTTTCAAAAAAAAAAATCTATTATGGAAAATAGAATTAATATTGTGGACTATTAAAGAAGCTTTGACTTCGAGCTTGTTTTGAATCGTCTAATCGATAAAGTACTTATCACAAATTTTTCATAGCATTTAATGTCAGAGATTACGAAAAGTTGCAAAACAGAATGTATTGTAATAGAAATGATGTTAATTTTATTTGTTAGTTGTTCAAGTCTTCTATTCGTAAAATAATCAGTCAGTGGTCGACTTTAGCATAATGACTTTGAATAAAGTTATAATTGCTTCGTTGATTATAATACTCATCAACAATGCTAAATATTTGTATGATCTCTTATCAAAAACAGACGCTGATCACATTAAATATCATCGTTTGTATTTGACGCCATATCTTAAAAAAGGCAAAATTGACGAAGCTCGTAAGTTGGCAGCAGTTTATCACAAAGAAATGTTCAACGTTGAAAGTTACAGTGGATACCTAACTGTTGATGAGCAATACAACTCGAACCTGTTCTTCTGGTACTTTCCTTCCGAGGTAATTCAATTTATCAATTTCTTAACACGAATGAAACTAAATAAACAATATTGAATGGTTGTAATTTTAGTTAGATCCAAATAATGATCCAGTGGTGCTGTGGCTTCAAGGCGGGCCTGGTTCGTCATCTCTTTGGTCGCTGTTCTTCCAAAACGGGCCCTTCAAAATCCACAACAACAGAACTTTATCAAAACGGCGATACAGTTACAGCAGCAATCATAACGTAATTTACATCGACAGCCCAGTTGGTACTGGCTTAAGTTTCACTGACAACAACCACGGATGTGCAAAAACTGAATCAAAAATCTACCAAGACCTGTACGCCGGATTGCTGCAGTTCTACCAACTATTCCCGGAGCTCCAAGACAGCCCTCTGTTCATCAGCGGCGAATGTTACGCTGGCAAATACATCCCCGCCTTGTCGTCCGTGATCCACCAGAAGAACCCCAGTACTAAGATCAAAATCAACCTGAAAGGTCTCATGATCGGCAACGCGTTCGTGGACCCGATCAATCAAATGAACTTCGGGAACCACTTGCACGAAATTGGACTGCTGGACCTGAACGGCAAGGCTCTATTTAACTCGTACGAAGAGAAAATAAGGTCCTTGATCAAAAGCAATCAGCTCACAACTGCCGTAGAGCTTCTCGATGAACTTCTCTTCAACTCCCCTTCTGTACTTTCAAATCTAACTGGGTTCCAAAGCCACCTTTTCAATTATTTGGACAACCAAGATCCAAATGACTGGGATGCCTTAGTGGACTGGATTCAGCGACCTGATGTTCAAGCTGCTATTCATGTCAGCTACGACACTCCTTTCGTGACAATCAACCAAACAGTTTACAAATACTTGCAGCATGAGTTCATGAATTCAGAGGCCGATAAGATAGCCGCTCTGCTTCCTGATTACAAGGTTATCTTTTATAATGGACAACTGGATATTCTTATTCCTTATTCTACTATAGAGAATGTTTTGCTCAATTTAAAATGGGAGGGAGGAGATGAGTTCAAAAATGCTTCTAGAAGTGTTTGGTGGAGTGGTGATGAGCTAGCGGGGTATATTACGAAAGCGCGAAATCTAAGTTTTGTATTAATCCGCAATGCTGGACATACTTCTGGTGTTGATCAACCGAAGTGGGTTTTAGAAATGATCACACAATTTACTCATAATTGAGTTTGTGTTCAAAATTTTATCATTGAGTGAAAAATAGTTACGAACAGTTTCGCAGATAGCTCAACTAGAAGAGCTCTTAGTGCGCATCCGAATAATCCGGGTTCGATTCCCGGTCCGGGCAGTGCAAATTATTTTTTCTTTTTTTTGTGTTAAAATTCATCAAGATGACTTTTGAGACGTTATTTTATTAAAAATAGTTTAAATAACTATCTATTCAATATAATAAATAATTTTATGTACAGAAACTTCTTTTAAGGAGATCAAAGTACCCTCCAAGTGTAAAGGAAGTCTATAAAAAAATAATACGAAGAAACACTTTTGTTTTGCATCTTAAAATTAATTTATAATATTTTTGAAAAAATTAAATTTTCAAATTTTCAGATTGTGGATCTTCTTAAAAAAATCTCATGAAATTTTTTTTTTAATTTCCGCAAAAAAAAAAATAATAATTGCATTTATTTTAAATAAAGTATTTCATTAAAATAAATTAAAATTCTTAATCCTTAAAAGAGGGTCCTAAATTTATAGCTTAGCAAATTCCTAGACATTCATAAATAAAAAATTTATTGAGTATTTTCAAATTTGCATGGACTCGAATGAACTTATTATATATATTTCAATATTTTTTATTTTTTTTTTTTTTTTTTTTGAAGTATTACATTTCCATATTCGAGTCCATTCAAATGTCATGCAGATGAATTTTGTTTCAACGTTAAAATATTTGAAAGCGCATATTCTACATTCTGTCCGAGACTATAAAAATATTCTAATATCTGACATCTTACCTGGGATTTATTTCATGGCTTATATATTTTTCGTTATTCGTTGTAAGGTACATGCGCATTCGCCACAAGAGATCCATATTGTGTCCGGCACGAGTTCGAATCGCCCGGTGGCATTTATGGGTACGACACAAATATGTTCTTTATCTTCTTTCTTTTTACTTTTTTTTTCGTTCCTCCGTTCTTTCTTCTTGTTTCCCCTTTTATTCGCTCATTTTACAAGCAATTTTAAATCACTTTCGGAAGATTTGGCGGTTGTGTGAACCCTTTATTGCCCATTCGAACACTTTCATGACACAATACTATACGGGATTTCCTATCTAAAAGATCTCATAAAGTTTGCCAGAGGTTAAAAAATATCCTCTTTGCCCCACGCGACATTTGTATGTGTTCAATGCAATTTATTGCATTATCGTAAATCTAATTTTATATTTTACAGAATAATAAAAATAACACACTACTACGCACACTCAATTCTTTTTTGTTTATGTTTACAATTATTTATATATTTAATAAACAGTATTTTATTTTGTATCTTTATTAACATTTATTGTCGAGGCTATTTAAATGCTGATGTTTTATGAATTATGATTAATTGTAGTTGTGTATATTGTATATTTAAAAATTGTAGAAATTATTTTTGCGCAATTGGATAACCTATTGAATTGAGCAATAAGTCTATCTTAGTAATATATACTTTTCTCATATGTCTTATAGTCAATTCTAGTAATTGGATTTAGTAGAAAAAAATATAGTAGGTGAATAAATAAATTTTTTCACTTATTATTATTATAATAATAATGATAATAATAATAATAAAATCGTGAAAAATTTGAAACTTATTAAAAAATTTTTTATTTAAATTTATTTTTTTAATAAATCGCGTGCTTAAAGGTAAAAGGGCTTATAGCTAAGGGTTAATAGGGATTTGTGGTGAAAGGGCGTGTAAAAAAATTTTTTTTTGCCATTCGTTTTAAAATTGTCTGAAACGTAAAAATCTATGAGAAAAAAAAATTGGTATTTTAAAGCTGAAAGGGCGTTTCTCAAGACATACGTCCTTTCAGCTTTGAGAAAAGTACTACTTAAAGGTAAAAGGGCGCATAAAAAAAATTGTAGTTTTGATATCAAATGTTAAATAATAGTTTCACAAGACGAGTTATGCTAAAATAACAGCCTCATTTACAAAGTTTAATATAATCAAATAGAAAATAAATCAATCAAAAACTAATTACGTAAAAATTAAGTAATAAAAAAATCACAATGACAGATAACATTGAAATATTTAAAAATTTTCCGGTTTTTTTTAAAACATTGTAATATTTTAAAATTATAACATTTGAATATTTTAAAATTTCCCATTTTTCTTCAAACATTATAATTTCATGATAATTGTTCATGTTTTTAAATTTTATAATAACTATTTCTTAAAATAAAAAAGCAAGAAAATAATCACGCGTACTTTATTGTTTTTTGGATATATTTTCTTTTGTAACTTTAAAAAATTGTACAGTTGAGGTTTTACGCTGCTACTACCACAGAAATTTTTTTTTTTACATTTTTAAATTTTCTGGTATATATATTATTTTAGTGACAAGTATGTTTGACACGGTGTTTACGTAGCGTGTAAAATTTTTCTCCTTCATTCACTCCTTCTATATCTCGTTTGTCTGGTTGGCGCCGTGTGTGACTACTTATATATACTTTACACCAGCATATCCCGATTTTAATACTATTTTTTTTTTCTATATATTATTTTCTTTTTTACGGATGATTTTGCAGAATGTAAAAGTAGAAGTCTGGCTTTGATTCCTAAGCGGCTAAAAACGCGGCAAGTAGAAAAAATACAGAGACTAAGATATAGATGAAGATATGAAGATGAACGGAAAGGAGAAAACACTTCACAGCGGGTCGAGTTTCAAAAAGCCGGCATTCAGATGAAGGTTGAAAAATGGAATGTACCACACTATAATCCGAGGATTTACGAGACAAAAAAGTGGCAGGAAGTCGTTTATCGTTCACCACTGTTCACTTTGTTGTATGTTCTGATTCAAATACCCATATGTGTTGTAAAGTACAGGTAATCATTGAAGTTGTTATTCGGCGTCATCGACAGCTACAAGAATATCTACGTGATGACTATTGTAAGAATCATCAGCTATGTATGCTTTAAATTTCCTGGAGTATGAAAGCGTCGGGGTGATTTCTCTATTAGCTTCTACCGAAACCCCATGGTGCCGGATAAACTTGACGTCTAGCTCCCTTGGGGTGTTCTCGCCCACCTTGTTGATGTTACTTCGATTTGGGTGACTTTACTATTAACCACATCATCTTTTCTATCTTCTAATACCTTTTATCTTTTTTATCTCTAGATACATAATTAAGAAATTACCCTGTATCTTCTGAACAATTAACATTTTTGAAGATTTAAGCTCACCCCGACATTACACTCATCAAGAGCTTTCATTTGAGTACCCACATCAATTTTTCATATATTTTATATATTTATATATATGTATATATGAAAAATATATAAAAAATTCATGTGGGTACTCAAATGAAAGCTCTTGATGAGTGTTACATCGGGATGAGCTTATATCTCTAAAAAAGTACAGTGCAATTTAATGAAGCAAAATTTTATATATAAAAAAAATTCAAAAAAATTAAAAATTGAAAATAATTAAAATTTATCTTGTCATGATTGTTTTGTCGCTTTACTAAAAATTTTTATGACTGGCGATAACGGAAACTGAAACCAGATACGTTACCTTAGGAGTCAAGAGTTAAGAGAGTCTCAGAAGCCGCCACCGCTTTTGCCGTCTAGAGAATCTAGAAAATCAGTGAGAGTGAGACAATTCTTATTCTTATGTCCCCTGCTGTGTGTCATGTAGTTGAGATTTCAATCTTATGGCTGGGAATAAAAAGTGCAGTCACAATTCGTCACTCTCTTAAAAAATTTATGAATAAATAAAATCAGGCAAGTAGATGTCTTGGAAAATGGAAAAATTACATTTTTACCTCAAATTGCAAGTATTACATTCCACAATGTAATTTTTATAAAATCTGTAATTATTATATACAATTTAAAACTGTAATTTTTCCAGTTTTCTATACAGAGCGCCTCGTTTAAATTATGTAATTTAATTTTTCCAATTTTTTATTTTTCCGTGTGACCAAAATAAAAAGCTCTTGGGAAAATATTCCTTATCTGGATTATTTTATCAAGCTAAAAAAGTGTGCTCCGAATTTTTAAAGGTCGCATTATAAGCCCTGTATGATGACATGCGTAGGCTCTCAAGATTTTACAATCTTTTTATCTCTTCCTCTGATGAAGGAATGAAGACAGTAGTATCAAGGTATACGGGAGTATCATATTTAGGGTGGTTTATACGCAATTACTTGATGAGTCATTCCAGTAATTGGGACATAATTTTTTAGGATTTATTGACGGGCAAAAGTAAAATCATACGCTAAAATTATCATAATATAAAAATTACTTGCTTTATGTGGTTATAATATTGCTTGACAATATAACGAGCTAATATAAAATTGTTTTTATAGAAATTCATAATTTATAAATAGCTTTTTAAAAGGATAGACAATTTTTTTTAATTATTTGCGCTGAAATAAATTAATTATAGTTAAACAAAATAATATTAAGCTGAAATTTTTATCCCATACGACGAATAAAATAATTTAAATATAAATTCAGTCAAAAAATTAATTTTTTTGATAATTAAAAAAATGAAATCTTTCATAAAAATTTTAAAATAGTCAATTAAATTTTTTTTAAATATTCCTCTATTTTAATATTATCACTGGCGACTAACTAGTCGCGCTGAGTGTCTCCCTCTCTGTATTTCAGCCGGAACTTTTTACCCAACTTATTACCAGTTCAGTAATTAAACTAAATTTTTTTTTATTTTTCTAATCTACCTTAAAATTAATATTAAATATTTATGAAATTAAATTTTGCAATTAAACATTAAAAAAAATAAAAATTTTTGCTTTGTAAGCCCTATATTAAAAATTTTTTAATTTGAATGTAAAATCATCCCTTATTTTTTCCCGCGAAAAAAAGTATTTAAAAAAAAAGGGTTGTATGTGATTTAACGCGCCATGTTAGCAGGATTGCGCCCACAGTTCTCAACCGATCTATATGAAATTTTGTGGGCTCATTCTGTGGATCAATACCAAGATCAAGTTCGAAGATGAGCAAAATCCGCCGGTTAGTTTACAAGTTGTGGGTGTTTGAAAATTTTTTTCATTTTAAAAAAATTTTGAATTTCGTACTTTTTATGGAAATAATTTTCCAGATGTAACAGATAGATAAAATCTATCAAATTTATCTTAAACTTCATCTAATTACCTTCAATTTAAACTATCATTTGTCTGGGTTTTGATGATTTTTTTAATTAATTCCGTGATTTTGAAAATTTGAAAAAATTTTACATTAACTTTTTTCGGCTCTTTTTCATCAAATAATTTTTAAGCCGTAAAAGATAGCTTAAATCTATCAAATTTATGTTAAAATTCACATAATTATCTTCAATTTGAGCTATTTTTCGTCGCCTTTTAATACTTTTTTCAATTTATTTCGCAGTTGGGAAAATTAAAAAAAAATCAAGAATAAATTGATATTTAGCTTTTATCATAAAATTACTTTGATCTGTTACAAATTCTATTTTTTGGGTAGATGTCTTTGAATATCTATCTGTTGTAGTCGGTCTCATATCATTATTTGCAAAAATATAATAAAAAATAAATTTAACATTATTGCCTTTTAATACCGTGTTTTTTTCAATATTTAAACAAGAAATCTACCTAATTGTCGCTTTTTGATTTTATTTCACACTCTAAAAATTTATTTATGCCACAGTGGATTTAGGCGACATCTATCAGCAAAACCTTGTAAGCGATTGTCTTATGATAAATACGAAATCGTTAGCATCTTGACACTCAACAAATTCCCTAAAAAATCTGATAGCTCCTTTTTTTTTTTTTTTTTTTTTCTCCAAAAAAAAAGTACAAGCCGTCGTATTTAAATTTCTTGCAGCCCCATTGTCTCTAAAATAGCCGAGCGACTAGTGCATAGTAACTAGTAGTCAAAACGTACATAAGAATTTAGCAAGTGATTGAGCGATGAAAGATCGTAGCTGGCATTTAGCAAAAGAATAGTCCTCTAAAAAAAAAAAAAAAAGTAAAACCTTAGGCGTCTACATAAAAGAGAAAAAACTATCCAGCGGGCCTACTAGTTGATGCCGGTAAGGCCGTGATCATACAGAGAAACTGTCGGTGCTGTTTGTTTGCGTGCCCGTGTGCATCTGTGTCTGATCGTGTTTCACGAGGCTCTATCTCTCTTACGTTATACGGTCTCGATTTTCTCAGGACTTAACCGACAACTCAATAGCCACACACAACGATCAACACACGTTTGGGTCTTTCTGATCTCCTTGTACTCGACAGCCACTCTGAGGTGTATGTTTTGAGTTGTGGTGGTACTAAGGCTACTCAGGTAGGCACCAAAGACTACATTTCGAGGTGAGAGGCCAAGACCGATGAGTAACAGTGCCAAATAAAATCATGAAAATATATGTTATCCTTATTCTTCCCCTTCCTCTAACAACCCCGGACATTCTAACGCTAATTGGCCGGTAGTTCTCCCTGTAATTTTATTGAAGAGCCTCGTGCCCAAATCTTCTATAGACACTACGCATTATTATTATATACGGTTATTTTTTATGAAGGATTTTAATGCTAACTAACCTTTATTCTATTTTGATCAGAGATTAGATGTGTGAGAAAAAAGTTGCTTAGCTTAGTTTATATTCTACTCACGTAACTTTTGGTCTTAGTTTAACCTGTTGTAAATCAACGTTCTAACAAAGATTTATGTTAGGACATGATTATTGACACTGAAAACATGGTTAGGATTTTAATTGGATCTTAAAATGATTCCTGAATTTTAATATTGTCAATTTTGATAATAATTATTCATAAATATAATGAGAAAAATAGAGAAAAGTGTTAAAAAATTGAAAATTTTTTATTTACATTGAAATAGTTCCGTGAGCTCCGCTAGGTGGCGAAAGATAGTCTAAACTTCTCACTTGCAGAGTAGTAAATTCAGGAATTAATAATATTAGGGAATTTAGTTTGATATTACAGAAATTGCTTTATAATCATAATTAAGAGCACTTAAGGAGATCCTTCTGCTATCATATCATAATAATAAGTGGCAAATAATAACATTCATAGCAAAAGAATTTATTAAATCCAGGAAGTGTACCCGAGTGATCAACCGATGATCTTTATATTGTTAAGAATGAAATGCGCTATCCCTCAAAATTTTTTCCTTCTTTTATTTAGCTTAGATGTCAACGTTGACGTGTGAACCGAGTCAGTTTAAGTGTTTAACTTACATTTTCGTACCTAAAAAGTATAACTGATGGCGCTGAAAACAATATGGTTTTAATAACAGTGTTTATTGTCATGTCGACTGCGGTATGATTTGCTGCGTTGTTGAGCGTTGTTACTTAGTATTTTTCTTCGTCTCGTGTGGTCTGAACGTGCTTGAGCATGTGATCTGCTGGCTAAAGAACAATACTTAATAATCTTTCTTCAGTCTTTCTGACACTTTTGCAAAAGTTGTATCTCATGTTATTTTTTTCTTCAATTTTAAATAACGAATAGATAATTGTTTTATGAAAATCTTTATTTTTTTATGATTTTACCATTTATAAAATTTCTTGATGATCTATTATAAATATCTGGCTCGAGCCAATAATACACTTAAATGAACTTGTCCCGACTGGTTCAAATGAAAAGTATGCCCAGGCAGATGTTAAAAAAAAATTCAATAAGCACAGTATAAATCACCTACGCATATAAAAGTCTCCGCCCTGGCTCGTGCACACAAGATCCTCCATTTATGTCATTTTATTCTCCATTTTAGAATTCTCAATAGTACAATTTATGAAAAAAAAAAAATGATAATGCCTTAAAATTATAAATTGGATATGGCAAATATTTTAAATCCAAAGCAGGTTGACTAATTGAATTAAAAATAAATGAAATTATACGGACTAGCAACCTTGCAGTCATTATGTATTTTTTAAATATTGACGTTTTTAAAAATATAAGCTCATCTCGATGTTACACTCATCAAGAGCTTTCATTTGAGTACCCACATGCATTTTTTATATATTTTTCATATATACATATATATACATATATATAAATATATAAAATATATGAAAAATTAATGTGGGTACTCAAATGAAAGGTCTCGATGAGTATAACATCAGGATGAGCTTATATCCTCAAAAATGTCAATAGTTCACGAGATACAAGGTCATTTTTTATTTATTTATCTTAAAAATTTTTTTTATTATTTTAATAATGTAGATAATGTCTTTCATTTTGACTAGTTGGATTAAATATATTTGGATAAGTGTGATCTAAGTACAAACGCAACACCTGCTTAGATATGCGTCGGTTTGGATGATAATGAAGAGAGACGGATAAATAACACATGTTATGTGTATTTTAATTCTCTTGGTGTATATTTTAGCAGACATATAGACGTGTAGGCCGTTTAAATCTCTTACATTAGTTAAGGGTATTGTGGTGTGTTTATGAATGAAGCCGGCGGCACTCTGATCTCCATATCCCATAGTATACTAAAGAGCAAAAGGTAGGTGAAATAAAGAAGAGAGTAAGATGAGAACATCCAAGCGGATCAACATTAGTTTAACCGGGCTCGAAGCGGTGTCTCCATTGAGTAGGACCTCCAGTGTGCACGAGCTACAGTCATTGGCGTTAACACAGTGCTCGACGCTCCCTCTCCCACTTTGTTTCTCACTCTCACTCTCACAATATTCTATCACAGCGTTACCATCGAGCACTCTTTTAGTGTCTACCTTATAATTCTTTTTCTTCGGGTTTTTCTTCTTTTTGCCTTCAGGCTTGTTCAAACTAACTCGCGGCCGGATGATAGTGTCTTGACAGAGACTAACGAGATTCTCCAACCACCCAAACTGCTCAGATTGTACCTATCATCGTCATTGTTAGAATTACTTTTTTTTTTTCATTATCAATTAACCGGTTAGTTTTGTTTCTGACACTTATAACTGCTGTATCGTTTAAAATACACGACCACAAATTCTAATTCTCAATAAACAACCTCGTTATCTAATTCCTAATACCACTTTTTTTTTTTTTTTTTTTTTTTTCC
>JZSA01002013.1:0-14463 GCA_000956155.1 Cotesia vestalis | reverse complement strand
TTTTTTTTTTTTTTTTTTTACGACCATTTTGTTATACACGGTTCCAGATGTTAATTTAACTTTTATTTGAAGGAAACCTTTTCAAGTGTGGGTATATATTTTAATGCTTACCTATTTATATCCCGAATGGGTATCCGATTACTTATTTATAACTTGTATACATAAAGCATAATAATATAATATAAGAAAAGATGAGTCTGGAGACCACCGGCAGTTGTTTCAGATGAATTGCTTTGATTTTCCTGACAATAGCATCAAATATACCAATCAAAATATCGCCTACTCAGGTTAATATTATTTTAATGCCTTGTACAAATATTTCTACACAAAAATATAATAATATTTTATTTTTTTTATTCCAAAAAAAATTTATTTCTTGTGGAAAAAAATTATTAGTTGTCAAAATTTATTATACTTAGATTTATTAATCAAATTATTAGTAAATAACTAATTGAATCTTAAAATGTCTAAAAATGTATCAAGTACAGAAATGCATAGACTAAAAAAATTTAATGGTACTTAACTAATTAACTACTCAATCTACCACTCTGCAAGCGAAAAACTTTTGAGCCACCTCGCCACCTATCGGCAATCGTGGAACTATTCACTGTAAATTTAATTTATTTTGCTAAAATTGACACAATATTATCCAAATTACTTTTGCTACCTTGTTAGAAAAATTTTCTTTACAAACTCGGGGAAAAAAATTATATATAATTATATAAAATTAAATTTAATTATATATAATTTGATCTAATTTTATAGATATATAGTTTTATATAGTTATGTATGATATATAAAATTTTATATGATTATAGATAATTATACCAAGGATCATAATTATATAAAAATATATATAACCATATAAATCTTAATAAACTATTTAAATATTGTCCATAATTGTATATAATTATATACGGCCAAAACTTATATATAATTATATAAAAAAAATTCCCGAGTCGTTACATATAATTGTGCATAATTTTATAAAATTTTACATGATTATATATAATTATACATAATGATTTATATATAATTATATATAATTTTTTTTTCCCGGAAAAATTCTATCAAAAAATCCTAAAAATAAACTAATAAATTTAATATCAATAATACAAACCTCAAGTACATATAACCAAAATTTTATTTGTTTAGCGGCACCTCAGACTCGAGCAATCTCTTATATTAGTGTTTTGTGTTAATTCAAATAGAATGTAAAGCGATATTCGAGCGGCAAGATTATTATATAGCATGTTATCGTTTTGGTTTAGTTGTTGGGTCTCTTACAACGAACTACTATGTTTAGTTATTGCACACAGACATAAAACTTTCTACACCTACTTGGAGGTAAAACTAAAGACTTTTTCGGATATCAGATTGTAGGATTAAAAAGTAAAAAAGGGACTACCTACACGGTATAAAAGCTACCTACATGTATATATGTATATATCTAGTGTAGCATACACTTAACACCGGCTCACCTCGAATTCTTGTCGAAAGAAATACGATTCCGCGTTTATAGTTGTGTGTTTGGGGACTCATGCAGACATACACCTATAACAAGAGGCTAGGTATTTTGTGAAGAGAGAAATGAGATGTGACTGCTTTGGGTGGGTGAAAAAACGTGTATAATACAAGACTAAAGAACAAGACACAAACGAAATAGTTTTAGTTAAAGAATATACATATAGAGCCGATTCCGAGGGACCGAGAGAGAGTGAGAAAGAGAGTGTGGCAAGAAGAGACCCCCCACGGGCCAAACTCGCACTTTCCCACGTGCGGGTGATCTCGTTTTATCTCACCCGACTCTATTCTTTTTCGACTACGACATTTTTTTACCGTGTACCTTTTTTTAATCCCCAACGTTTTATATTTATGCATTAAATTATAAAATAAAAAATATCTACGTCGAGATGTTGACGCATTAAATATCTGAGCTAATGTTAAGAATTTCCGATGGTCAATCCAAAGGCTGTGAAACGTGTCGACTCACTAATACATGCTACATCCGGTCAGATAACTCGAGTTATTTATTCAGAACCGGAAACTCCTGGACAATATCTTCATCGCAAGGTATCTTGTAAAACACGATCGATTAGACGATACAAATTTGCCGCTACACCACAGAATAAGATAACCAAATTGTGGAACACTGTGATACACTATCTCTACCTTGTCACAGATTAGAACCCGGCAATCTTTAATCTACAATCTTGTTTAAGTCTCTTTGTCTTCTGCAGGTAGTTCTGTAACAGCTAACAGGTAACAGGTCACTCCAGAGAATTCCTCCACGATTCTTAAGGCGAGTTTTGCGGATGTTAACAAGGTATCAGTGTGGTACTGCTCTGTGTGCGGTAAAACCAAATAATAAAATTATTCTTTAATGGAACTTGGTTCAATACAATTCAAAATAAATTTATAATAAGGAGGTGGAGGTTTTGAATTTTTGATTTTATTTCTCCAGAACCACACAATTAAAATTTTTTTTTTTTTATTGGTTTGTTTCGTTAAAATATTTATTATTATCTTTATTTTTGAGAGGATAAGAAAATTTTATTCATATAAAATTTAAAGAAAAGCCGAAATCGAATTTTTTTTAAATGAGATTTGAAACTAAAGCAGTTGCAGCGGTCAAAAAAAATTAAGTTAATTTTTTTAATCTAAGAGATTGATTTTTGGAGAAATTAAAAAAAAAAAAATTTTTTTTTTTTTAAATTACTTGAAAAATTAATCTCTTTAATTGAAAAAATAAAGATTTTTGAGAAAAAAAATTTTTTTCATGGAAAAAATTAATAAAAATCGAAAAATTTCTCACACTGGTGATTTTTGCAAAAACAAAAAATTTGAAGCTTCGGGACACGATTAAAAAAAAATCCCAGCGCTTTGAATTTTTCAGGGATTTTAGGGGACACTTTGAGGTTGAAAAATTACCGACGATTTCCTTTTTTCATCCATTTTATCCAAAGTTATACCAAGTTATCCAAATATCCTTAATTATTTGAATTTTTATCGTTTTTTCAGTTAAAGTTTTCAATTAAAAAAAATTTTTTTTGACAAAAGCTCTTCACAGTATCTTATAGAGAATATCGTGTAGTTTTCAAAACCGTCCTTCGATTTCCTATACGATAATTATTTCCAGAGTTATTGATTGTCAAAGTGAAAAAGTACTTTTTTGCTTTGACTGACGATAACTCCGCGGCAAATCATCGTACAGGCTTTTTGATTACGTCAAATTAAAGGGCACTAAATTTTCTAAAAAAGCTTACCAGCGAAACAATAGAAAAAAATTTTTTGAAGCCCGTACAATTTTTTTAAGACGAGAAAAAATTTGAAAAATTACTGGAGTTTTATCCAATTGATTTATTCTAGTGCTTACAGATTTATCGAATTAAAAAAAAAAAAAAAACTCTTAGTAGAAGTCTATTCTCATAAATATTGTAACACATCTGCTTATTTTTAATGAAAATCCACAAAAAGCGTATTCATATGGAAATTTTATTAGGCTTCAAAAAATATTTATTCATGGGACATATAAATGGTTTTTTAAATAGTAGTATAATTTTATGAACAACAAGTGAATAAAACGGTCTTTAAGTCACTTTGACCAATCAGAAACTACGACTATTTAACAATATTAACAATGCGGTTGAATTATTTTCCAGGTGATTATACAAAAGAAGTATATAAAAATTTATCAATGAATTAAAAACAAAAATTTTTATTAAAAAAAAAAAAATGACTAAATTAAGTATAAAATTTTCTTAATAAAAAATTAAAAAATTACCGTAAGGTTCATTTTGCCCCGCATTCTTTTCTATATTGTCATCCTGCAGGACTAGAGGACCTCTAGTGTTTTATTGTTAAAATTTATTTAAAACTCATGAAGAGAGTAGAAATTTAAAACCTTTTGGATTGAACAGGTATTGAAAGTCCGTTTTAACGCGGGTGTTAGCATGACTAACGTGCTTTTCTTCAACAAGACTGCCACCATTGTCATTTTCCGTAGAATTTGTTCGCTAGTACTTACGAGTTGACCGTGAAGCATCAATTACTGCAAGGTATTCTTTTTTATTCTTTATAAGCACACCAGCACTTCACTGCAGCTGTGATAGTGATGGCCTGTCGTTGTTTTTCGCGGATGCCAAACTTTTGTCACCAAAGAGAGTGTGGTACTAGAGAAGGCGCCCCCACTTGTTGCAATGTAAGCCTCCTTACCTGCTGCATCCACCGCTTTAGAAGATTAAGGGCTCTCACTTCTGTGCTTGAGAAAACAAGTATAACCATGAGATCTAAAGACCTGTAGATTGATGGTTCTCGAAGATGTAGTCAGGTAGTCAAAAATATATATCTCTCTCACTCTTACTGTGTCTCTACTACAGTAAAAGGATGTAGAGTAGTATTTTTATAGATTTATATACACTAAAAAAACAGTTTGTTTGGTTTATTTAAAATATCCTTATTTAAAATAATGAATTTTGTTAAATTGCACTGTACTTTCTTAACTATTGACGTTTTTGAAGATATAAGCTCATTTCAATGTTACACTCATCAAGAGCTTTCATTTGAGTACCCACAAGAATTTTTTATATATTTTATATTTATGGTATTTGTGGAATATATAAATATATGAAATATATGAAAAATTAATGTGGGTACTCAAATGAAAGGTCTTGATGAGTGTAACATCAAAATGAGCTTATATCTTTAAAAATGTTATTAGTTGACAAGATAGAATTAATTTTCTTGACTCAAGAAAATTTTCTCATTTTCTTAAAAATGGTATTCTTGGTTCAAGATTATGGATTGAGTCAAGTTAATTTTTTTATCAGTGTACAATAACGCAAAATGTACTTTAATCTTAAAATCTTTATGTGCTAAATCAAGTACGGTCCTTAAACATTTAAATAATTCTTTTAGGGATAAAAAATTTTTAGGTGAACTTTTAGTCCCACGTTCTCTCATATCATTACACATATATCGACGACGTCGTTGGTGGTTTTAGTCAGGCAGGAGACCGAGTAAGGTCTCAATGCTATTACCGACTCAGCTCTTTCGAGTTGGCTCACCAACTCACCAACTACGGTATTCCAAAACAAAGAGAGACCTGCGGTGAATATGTAAATTAGTGGCTGGCAATGGTCACGATGTCGCGACCTCGTCGAGGCTCTTAGCCGCCTCTATCGCCACCTTCGATGCATCCCTGACGATCTTAAGGTTCGACCCTATCCCTATATATATACCTATGGACAAAGTGCAATGTACAATCGCGATTATATTCCATGGCTGTGAAATAAGGGCCTCGAAAATCCGTTACGATTGTTCAAATGGCTCACGAAGACTGTACATGTGAAACTGTATTTCGTATGCTTATACGAAAAACCAAAAAAAATTTTTTTTCATCAACCAACCAATATGAATTAATATTCTTAAATTTGGGCATTAAAAAATGTAAAAATTGAGAATTAGACGTTTTAAAAGGATCCGCCTAATTTTATGAGTGGACCGCATGCACTCATCCATCGAGGATTCCCATGCATGCATTATTCCGGCAGATATAACCAGCCGATACTGCCAACCAGTTCTACTATACAGAGTCACCCGATCACCCTTTTTTATGCTCCTCCTATCAGCTGCAATTAGCCGTTAAAAGTGTTCGTGTGTTCAAACAGCTATATCTCAGAGCCTCCCACGCAAGTGTTATCACGCTAAGACAAAATGCATCTTCTTGTAGCTCACCGTCATCGTTCCAATTGTCTAAAGCTAAAGTAATGTCATATGACCGCCACCGTTGATCCTCAATTTTTATTTTTATTAAGTTTACTATTTTTGGATCAACTACTCGAGTAGTTTTAGAATAAAACTACTCAAATAACTACACATTTTTAATTGAAAAAATTTTTTTAGAAATCTATCTATTGCAGCCAGTCTCATGTCGCAATTTCAAAAAAATTTTGTCACAATATCTTTCATTTCGTCGAGTAATGTCGAAAAATGGCATTGCCTCAAAAGTTTATGGATGTGATTTAACGCGCCATGTCAGCAGGATTGCGCCCACAGTTCTCAACCGATCTATATGAAATTTTGTGGGCTCATTCTGTGGATCAATACCAAGATCAAGTTCGAAGATGAGCAAAATCTGTCGGTTAGTTTACAAGTTGTGGGTGTTTGAAAATTTTTTTCATTTTAAAAAAATTTTAAATTTCGTATTTTTTATGAAAATAATTTTCCAGATGTAACAGATAGATAAAATCTATCAAATTTATCTTAAACTTCATCTAATTACCTTCAATTTAAACTATCATTTGTCTGGGTTTTGATGATTTTTTTAATTAATTCCGTGATTTTTAAAATTTGAAAAAATTTTACATTAACTTTTTTTCGGCTCTTTTTCGTCAAATAATTTTTAAGCCGTAAAAGATAGCTTAAATCTATCAAATTTATGTTAAAATTCACATAATTATCTTCAATTTGAGCTATTTTTCGTCGCCTTTTAATACTTTTTTCAATTTATTTCGCAGTTGGGAAAATTAAAAAAAATCAAGAATAAATTGATATTTAGCTTTTATCATAAAATTACTTTCATCTGTTACAAATTCTATTTTTTGGGTAGATGTCTTTGAATATCTATTTGTTGTAGTCGGTCTCATATCGTTATTTGCAAAAATATAATAAACAATAAATTTTACATTATTGCCTTTTAATAACGTGTTTTTTTCAATTAATAATTATTAAATGAGTAGAATTTTTGGAAATTTTCTCAAAAATATTATAAATTAATTTTAAGATGCATAAAAAAAGTATTATTTTTTTATAGACATTCTTCACACTAGGAGGGTACTAGGATCTCGTTAAAAATTTAATTATCACAAAATTGCTAATTTATTTAGTAATTTTGTAAGTCCAAAAATTAATTTTTTCAAAATAAAAAAAAAAAAAAATTGCGGTACCGATAAAAGACGAATTGAAATGACACTACCGAAGATTTAAATCATAGTAAATCATGATGATAGGTGCTTCGGGGTGAGAGTGACGAAGGACGAGACGAAGACTCAGAAGGTTCCCTGAGTGAGTGGATTAAAGAAAGAAGCGTCGCTATGGCGTCCGTGTTAGCGCGGATCAGCAGGTATATAGTCAGTAAGTAGATATAGAGAAGCATAACTATAAACCTTACCTTAAACACACACGCTGCCGATTGGATCTGAGATGAGATCTCATGCAGCAGCGAGCGAGTATGAATGAGTAGTAGTAGTAGTAGTCGCTGTGTGCTGTTGCTGTGTATCGTGAGAAGACAAAACTCAAATAAAAAAAAAAAAAAAAAAAAATATATATATACCAAAATCCAATCCATTGGCCCTGGCTTTTATGAATGACCGTGTATATGGGAAAACCGAGGTATTCCCGCGCTCTGCTCTCAACATATCTACGTCTATTATTATTATCTCCGGTATTTAGTTTGTAATAATAATAATAGTATTATACATTATACATTATGCGTATCGCATCAGGAGCAGCCAGAGGAACAAGACAAAATTCCGATGGTATTTTGCTCCAGAAAATTTCGAGTCTAGATCGTCTCCTCTGCCCATTTCACAGCCTATATATACGTCTATACATGTATATACTGAGCCTCGGGCGGAATACTTGGGTATTCTTTTGCTTTTGGGATTTAAAAAATACTTAAAAAAAATTATAACCAGGTTCTCAGTGTAATTAGGACAGTGCGCCCGCATCTCGTCTCTTAAAACCATAGACAACCGTACACCAGCCACCTTAATGTCTCTGTTTTATTTTTTACCCTTTTTTTTTTTTTTTTTAATGTAAGAACTAAATTACCTGCTCAAATATTTTTAATAAATATTTTTTAGTTTGGTGAAAATAATTTTTTTTAGAATTACATTTTTTAATTATACTTGATTATTTATGATTATTTGTAAGCAATTTTTAAGATTTCAAAATAAATTTATTATTTTAGAGAGTTTTATTAAAAAATGAAACTTGCAAAAATTTTTAAATAATTTTTTTTTATTGTTAGATTAATGAATTATTTTTAAAATTTTTGGATTTGGTAATTTTTCAAAGTGTGTAATTTATTTTATTTAAAAAAAAAAATTTTTTTTTTAGTTTTTATATTTTATAAAATAAAAATTTTTGTGATTGATCTTGTGAACTATTGACATTTTTCAAGAAATAAGCTCATCTTGATGTTACACTCATCAAGAGCTTTCATTTGAGTACCCGCATCAATTTATCATATATTTTATATATTTATATATATGTATATATGAAAAATATATAAAAAATGCATGTGGGTGCTCAAATGAAAGCTCTTGATGAGTGTTACATCATAATGAGCTTATACGATCAAAAACGTCAATACTTAAGAAAGTACAGTGCAATTTAATAAAAGTCATTATTAAATAGAGCAAACTTTTATTTATTCATATTTTATAAATCACGGGATAAATTTATGTGACTGTTTGTCTTATCTAAGGAAAAATTGTAACGACCCATTTTGCCCCGGATGCAGAAGACCGGCATTGAGCGTCGAAAAGAGTTAACGATATATTTAAAAAAAAAAAAAAAATCCTTTTTACAACAAAATTACCTGGGCTGATTGAGGCTGCGGGTTGTTTACGTCATAATAGGTATACACACCCGTTTACCCTCTCATCTTTTAGCAGCAAGAGCCTAGCAGTTAAAACAGAAAAAAGTACCCTAAGTTAACAACTAATTTTGGCTTGTTAGCCAACAGGATGTGTGTTCTGCCGCGCAGATAGATTTGTCGGCTCGTGTTTGCCCCGAGCTAAATCTGCGGCTTCTTGCCGAAATTTTGTAGCTTTGAAATAATAATTTACCAAAAAATTGACCTCAATTGTTTAAATATAACACATTTAAATTTTATAAATTCGGTAATTCATCAAAAATTAACTGAATAATTTTTTTTTTTTTAATTTTATTATGATTATTATGATTAGATGCTAATCAGCAGATGATGTCATCGTCATAGCCACAAAAAAATCCGGAGATTGTTGGATGAGATTGTTAGTTATACGCTCGTCAATTGAATTATATTCCGGCGTTGATGTCATTATGTATACAGAGTTTAGGTCTTCAGAGAAAAGCCGAGTGGTTCACGGGAACCACGTTTCTCTTTCCAAGAACCGTTCACATTTTAACGTGTCTTGTAGAGTTTCAAAAAAAAAAAAAAAAATAATATATTCTAATTTTATAAAAAATATTTGATTTTTTATCAAGTACAATTTAATATTTACCCGAGTCGAAATTTAAATTAAAGATTCAACGAAGAAAAATTTTTTTTTTAGTTCTATTAAGGAGATTTTACATTTTTAGCTTAAATTTCCTATTTTTTTTTTGACGGAAATGCTTTATCAAAATTTTTTACCCTCAGAATAGTTTCCAAAATTATGTAAAATTTTATGAAATATCATTCATACGATTTTATACCAAAAATAGCCTCATAAATCTGTTTACAAGCGAAAAACTCTCTGACCATTTCGCCACCTATCGGCCGCCGCAGAACTATTTTTTAAAAAATAAATTTTTCTTTTAATTTTAAATAATAAAAAAATTATAATAATTATATTTTTATAATTATTAAGAAAAAAAATTGACTTCAGTGTGTAAAATAACTTCAACAATGAAAAAATGAACTTCAAGATATATTGACACGTATTGTATTGTTAAACAGAGAGTGAACATGCAGAATCCTGGCCTGACAACAGTCCGATGTACGACAACGAGCTAACAGAGTTGGTAAACAGACGGGAAAACACGCTCGAAAGGTCTTTAAATGTAAGCATAAGCACACACAGTCGGAACCATCATACATCACTCATTTCCTCTCAAATAACTAACAAGAGTCACATATTTGATGGCAACTCCCACGTTTTCATTTTTATCTTATTTTACATCAGGAAAGGACTCATTAATAAAAATAAATAGTCGATTATATTGGTCTTTGGTTTAATATGATACAACGGGCATTTTTTTCTTTTAATACAGACAATTTATGATGAATATTGTAGAGTAAATAGAGCTTAGCTTCTTAAAGGACAAGTTGATGGAAAAGTTTAGTTCATCGAAAGCAGTGGCGGCTTTGTTGGTGGAAATAATCATTTGTGATCAGACATGCGGCCTCTCAGCATGATCAATATGGTTACTTATTCACTCTCGTGGTTCGCTATGGTCCAGAACGGTCGTAGTCTCATATGATTGCATTCACGCGTATGCAACCTTATTTGAAGATATTCGCACTGAAAAAAGGATAACTTGACCCGGGAATTTTTTTTGGACAGTTAATTTTTCAGGGAAGTGATTTTCCGAATTAAAAATCTTGAATTTTATTTAAAATATTCTTGAGCGAAATCTTTCACACTTGGCTCACGGTATAGTAACTTTGTTGGAAAACTATCATCTCTGATACAACAAACACTTTTCTTGAGCTTGAAGTATGTTACTTACTTGAACCAAGGTTATTAGAGCCTCGAGCCGAGAAAATTTAATCTTTAATTCCCCCACAGATCAATAGATACTGATCAAAGTACAAGCTCATCCGTACAGCAAGGCCAGCTTCACAGACAGAACTGAAAACTTGTATTCAAAAAGATCCGAGTTCAAGTCCTCGCTCGGACAATTCAGATTTTATTTTTAGTTCATCTATAAACACCTCGACAAATTTATTTCTTTTATCTTTGTAAACTTTTTTCGAGACTTATATGACAGCATACTTCAGCCAAGATAAATATTTCTCAGCTTGACAATGTGTTGAAGTCACTAAAAATTTTTCCAAATTTTTTTGCGGTTCAAAAAATTATTTTTTTTTTTTTTTTAATTTCATCATTTTTTATTGTGAGCTAAGAAATATTTTCTACCCAAATTTCCAACAAAGTTTTTCAAATAAATTTTTTTCCTCAAGATATCCTTCTTTTTGCGGTAAAATTTTTGACGTATGTTTTATCAATTGATATTAATTAAATCTAGTGGAAGGGGAAGAATTAACAAATTTATTTTAAATAAATTATCAATTTCATTTTTATCACGGATTGTAATAAAGCTTTTTACAAAAATAAATAAATCTGTAATAATAAATTATATAAGATACTAAATCAATAATAAAAATAATAATCATAATTCTTATGATAATAATAGTCGATAAATTTAATAGTTAGTCAATAAATATCCAAAATTAGTATCCGTAAATTTAACAATAATTTTATCTAACAAATACTGTACATATATTTATATTTTTGTCTATATAAATAATTATAAAATTACGTAGTTTTCTTTAAAAGAAAATAATTCTTCTTAAAAAATTTGTGATTAAATATTTAAAAAATTTACAATTTAATTGCTGAAGAGTGCATTTTGTACTTGACAACTTTCGTCAGTTTCAAATAATATTTTTAATATTTACATTGTAATTTAGTTTTTGTTCCAACAATCCTTTATGCATACTACGTGCATACTATCAATTAAAACTAATAAAATGGTGTGAATATCAGGCGGCGAGCGTCGGTGATTAAATGCAGCAACTACTAGTCGATTTTGTTCCAATTAAAAGCGTAGGTCATGATGACAGAGAATTTAGAGCCCTTAGATTGTTGTTGTAGAAGCGCACTAATTGTCGTCGAGTTGTTCTATTTGGCCGACTTACTCCGCCCCACCATCCTCAAGAGGACTCTAAGTTGTTCTTCAGGTGCTCAAATACCTGGACTACGTACTCCAGTCCGTTCATGTAGTCCCGGAATATTATCCAGTCTCGGGTGTTTCTCGACGTTATCGACTCTACTTGACGAAACATGTCCGGCATTATGTCACGCGATACGTCACCACGTTGTGGTACTCCTCGTTCCATCATTGCTACTTGTAGCTCACACAGGACCTGAAAATTTTTATTGTCAGTTAAAAATTTATTAAATTTTTAATCCATAAAAAAAATAAAAATCAAAATTTTTACGCAAACTAGTTAAAAAAATTGGATTTTTTTTTAATATTTGCTTTTACAAGATTCTTAAGTCAAAGATTGTAATTTAAAATCCAAATATTTAGTCAATTAAATATAATTTTTAATTTAGTTCTGCAGTCGCCGATAGGTGGCGAAATGTAGCTTAAAATTCTCGCTTGCAAATTGGTCAATAATGTAATTATGCTTTAAAATCATAAAATTAAATTTTATATTCTAGCTAAAGAATTTATTAGACGTTTTAATGAAAAATAAAGTAAAAATTTTTACTCAAACTTTTAAAAAATAATTATAGAAAAAAAAAATTGGCTTTTTTTTTCTAAACTTTTGCTTTTACAAGATTCTTAAGTCAAAATTTCGTAAATTTAACAATAATTTTATCTAACAAATACTGTACATATATTTATATTTTTGTCTATATAAATAATTATAAAATTACGTAGTTTTCTTTAAAAGAAAATAATTCTTCTTAAAAAATTTGTGATTAAATATTTAAAAAATTTACAATTTAATTGCTGAAGAGTGCATTTTGTACTTGACAACTTTCGTCAGTTTCAAATAATATTTTTAATATTTACATTGTAATTTAGTTTTTGTTCCAACAATCCTTTATGCATACTACGTGCATACTATCAATTAAAACTAATAAAATGGTGTGAATATCAGGCGGCGAGCGTCGGTGATTAAATGCAGCAACTACTAGTCGATTTTGTTCCAATTAAAAGCGTAGGTCATGATGACAGAGAATTTAGAGCCCTTAGATTGTTGTTGTAGAAGCGCACTAATTGTCGTCGAGTTGTTCTATTTGGCCGACTTACTCCGCCCCACCATCCTCAAGAGGACTCTAAGTTGTTCTTCAGGTGCTCAAATACCTGGACTACGTACTCCAGTCCGTTCATGTAGTCCCGGAATATTATCCAGTCTCGGGTGTTTCTCGACGTTATCGACTCTACTTGACGAAACATGTCCGGCATTATGTCACGCGATACGTCACCACGTTGTGGTACTCCTCGTTCCATCATTGCTACTTGTAGCTCACACAGGACCTGAAAATTTTTATTGTCAGTTAAAAATTTATTAAATTTTTAATCCATAAAAAAAATAAAAATCAAAATTTTTACGCAAACTAGTTAAAAAAATTGGATTTTTTTTTAATATTTGCTTTTACAAGATTCTTAAGTCAAAGATTGTAATTTAAAATCCAAATATTTAGTCAATTAAATATAATTTTTAATTTAGTTCTGCAGTCGCCGATAGGTGGCGAAATGTAGCTTAAAATTCTCGCTTGCAAATTGGTCAATAATGTAATTATGCTTTAAAATCATAAAATTAAATTTTATATTCTAGCTAAAGAATTTATTAGACGTTTTAATGAAAAATAAAGTAAAAATTTTTACTCAAACTTTTAAAAAATAATTATAGAAAAAAAAAATTGGCTTTTTTTTTCTAAACTTTTGCTTTTACAAGATTCTTAAGTCAAAGATTGTAATTTAAAATCCAAATATTTAGTCAATTAAATATAATTTTTAATTTAGTTCTGCAGTCGCCGATAGGTGGCGAAATGTAGCTTAAAATTTTCGCCTCCAAATTGGTCAATAATGTAATTATGGTTCGAAATCATAACATTAAATTTTATATTCCAGCTTAAGAATTTATTAGACGTTTTGATGAAAAATAAAGTCAAAATTTTTACCTGAACTATTAAAAAAAAATTGTAAAAAAAAAGAAAATTGGCTATTAATTTATACTTTTGATTTTACTAGATTCTTAAGTCAAAATTTTCAATTTAAAATCGTGATTTTTAATTAATAAAATGTAATTTTTTAATTTAGTTCTACAATCGCCGCTAGGTGGCGAAATGTAGCCTAAAATTTTCGCTTACAAATTGGTCAACAATGTAATTATGGTTCAAAATCATAAAATTTGATTTTTTAATTTATAATTATATTTTTTCTATAATTTAAAATGTGAGGCACGCATTTATAAATTTTTTTAAAGAACAAATTAAATTAATATAAATAAAATAACTTACGGAGCGAAGATTGTGTTCAGTCTCAACAAACTCTTTTTGAAAATTAAGCTGTTCCTCTTTCTGGTCATAGGTAATTTGTTCTAAGCCCACAGCATACTTCTGCATATACTCGTATGCATTCAACAGTGCAGAGTCAATCTATAACGATAAACATACAGAACAATTAACCTACAATTACCAAAAATAGTATTAATAAGCTGATGAACGATCAGATGAGTGAAAAAAAAAAATGATAAATGATAAGAACACTGACCATCCGCACCTCAAGTTTGCTTAAATAGTCTTCGGACAACGTCGTGCCCAGCTGTTTTGGAATTTCCAGCGGACCCGGCAGCCAATGGTACTGGCGGTTGTTCCACGACGCTTGCATCGACTCGAAATTCAATCCGAGTGACTCTTTCGACTGGAAAAAAGAGACAAAACAATTTTATAAAATTTTATTAATTGT
>JZSA01002012.1:0-10736 GCA_000956155.1 Cotesia vestalis | reverse complement strand
ATAAAAAAAAAAAAAAAAAAAAAAAAAAATGTTGACGTACTATATGCATATTAAAGCAGCCTTAGACTCACGCGTATCGTTTAACAAAATGTCTTATCAACGTCTTGCGATTAATTCCGATAAACTCAGCTCGCTATAATTTGATCTAGCCAAACGCCACTTGATATAATTATTAGTACTACTGTGTATCACATTTAAAAAAAAAACAATAAAATAATCCATGAATAAATAAAAAAATTGTATTTTATTAATTCTTATTTTATCTGCACTCAATACCAATACCGAATCCGTCGATGGTGGTCTAGTAAAAAAAGCCCTCAAAGAAGATAACTGTGACTATTCACTGTCTGCTCTTATTGACTCTCATTCTATCTCTTAATATTTCTCTACTCTACTCCAAAAGTCCTTTAGATGTTTAAATTGGCTTGACTTTATGCCGCCCAGTAAATTACGAAATTTTTAGGTACCAAGGTAAAAACTAAATCTTCGGTTGAAAATATATTTTTAACGCTTTACTTTGTGTATAAACCTACAACACGACAACCTTGGAAATAACTCAACTACACTTTCGCGTCAACCGGTTATTATTTATAATACATTTTTTTTTTATTGAATGACCAAAGTCTTACTTATACATAATTAAACACGATTTTACGATAATACCGGCCCTAAATCTTAGAATATAATCTGGGTCTTCCAAATAAAAGGATTGTGCCGAAGACACAATCCTTTACGACCCAATGTCTACCAGATTCTCCCATTTTTGTAGTTTTGACTTCTCTGTTATAGTTTATTCATTTATTTCATTTTTTTTATAATTTTTACTTACACAGATTAGTAATTAATTATAATTTTAATCAAAAAAAAAAAAAAAATCAAAATTTTTACTCAATTTAGTAAAAAAAAAATTATAAAATAAAAAAAAAAAATTCCATTTTTTTTTGAGTTTTCTTAAATTAAAGTTTTTTAATTTAAAATCCCGATATTTAGCCAATTAAATACAATTTTTAAATTTAGTTCCGCAAATCGCCAATAGGTGGCGAAATGTCGCCTAAAATTTTCGCTTGCAAATTGGTCAATAATGCAATTATAGTTCAAAATCATAAAATTAAATTTTATATTCAATCTTAGGAATTTATTATACTTTAAAAAAAAAAATAAAATCAAAATTTTTACCCAAAATATTAAAAAAAAAAGAATTGGCTTTTTTTTTTAAACTTTAGCTGTTACAAAATTCTTAAGTCAAAGTTTTTAATTTAAAATCCCGATATTTAGCTAATTAAATACAATTTTTTAATTTAGTTCCGCAAATCGCCGATAGGTGGCGAAATGTCGCCTAAAATTTTCGCTTGCAAATTGGTCAATAATGCAATTATAGTTCAAAATCATAAAATTAAATTTTATATTCAATCTTAGGAATTTATTATACTTTAAAAAAAAAAATAAAATCAAAATTTTTACCCAAAATATTAAAAAAAAAAGAATTGGCTTTTTTTTTTAAACTTTAGCTGTTACAAAATTCTTAAGTCAAAGTTTTTAATTTAAAATCCCGATATTTAGCCAATTAAATACAATTTTTAAATTTAGTTCCGCAAATCGCCAATAGGTGGCGAAATGTCGCCTAAAATTTTCGCTTGCAAATTGGTCAATAATGCAATTATAGTTCAAAATCATAAAATTAAATTTTATATTCAATCTTAGGAATTTATTATACTTTAAAAAAAAAAATAAAATCAAAATTTTTACCCAAAATATTAAAAAAAAAAGAATTGGCTTTTTTTTTTAAACTTTAGCTGTTACAAAATTCTTAAGTCAAAGTTTTTAATTTAAAATCCCGATATTTAGCTAATTAAATACAATTTTTTAATTTAGTTCCGCAAATCGCCGATAGGTGGCGAAATGTCGCCTAAAATTTTCGCTTGCAAATTGGTCAATAATGCAATTATAGTTCAAAATCATAAAATTAAATTTTATATTCAATCTTAGGAATTTATTATACTTTAAAAAAAAAAATAAAATCAAAATTTTTACCCAAAATATTAAAAAAAAAAGAATTGGCTTTTTTTTTTAAACTTTAGCTGTTACAAAATTCTTAAGTCAAAGTTTTTAATTTAAAATCCCGATATTTAGCCAATTAAATACAATTTTTAAATTTAGTTCCGCAAATCGCCAATAGGTGGCGAAATGTCGCCTAAAATTTTCGCTTGCAAATTGGTCAATAATGCAATTATAGTTCAAAATCATAAAATTAAATTTTATATTCAATCTTAGGAATTTATTATACTTTAAAAAAAAAAATAAAATCAAAATTTTTACCCAAAATATTAAAAAAAAAAGAATTGGCTTTTTTTTTTAAACTTTAGCTGTTACAAAATTCTTAAGTCAAAGTTTTTAATTTAAAATCCCGATATTTAGCTAATTAAATACAATTTTTTAATTTAGTTCCGCAAATCGCCGATAGGTGGCGAAATGTCGCCTAAAATTTTCGCTTGCAAATTGGTCAATAATGCAATTATAGTTCAAAATCATAAAATTAAATTTTATATTCAATCTTAGGAATTTATTATACTTTAAAAAAAAAAATAAAATCAAAATTTTTACCCAAAATATTAAAAAAAAAAGAATTGGCTTTTTTTTTTAAACTTTAGCTGTTACAAAATTCTTAAGTCAAAGTTTTTAATTTAAAATCCCGATATTTAGCCAATTAAATACAATTTTTAAATTTAGTTCCGCAAATCGCCAATAGGTGGCGAAATGTCGCCTAAAATTTTCGCTTGCAAATTGGTCAATAATGCAATTATAGTTCAAAATCATAAAATTAAATTTTATATTCAATCTTAGGAATTTATTATACTTTAAAAAAAAAAATAAAATCAAAATTTTTACCCAAAATATTAAAAAAAAAAGAATTGGCTTTTTTTTTTAAACTTTAGCTGTTACAAAATTCTTAAGTCAAAGTTTTTAATTTAAAATCCCGATATTTAGCTAATTAAATACAATTTTTTAATTTAGTTCCGCAAATCGCCGATAGGTGGCGAAATGTCGCCTAAAATTTTCGCTTGCAAATTGGTCAATAGTGTAATAATGGTTTAAAATCATAAAATTACGTTATTATTGAAGCTTCACAAATTTTTAATCAGAATAATACTTAAAAAATATCTAAATACAGTATAAAAAAAATTAAGTAACTAAAAAATGATTTAAATGAATTTAAATAAAAATTGCATAAAAATCAAGCTCTATAAAACCTACGATTATAATTATAATAATTCTCATTAGCGTAGAATCTCTGTCTGGCACAGACGACTTACCGCCGGCATTGGTATATCCGGTCTGCACTTTAGTATGCAGCCAGAGTATGCTTGATGATGATAATGGTAGGGACAGCTTCCGATTTTATTTCCATTTTATTATTTATTATTTATTATTTTTCTTTAAGTCCCATTCCCATCCTCAACAATTTTAATAAAATCCGTTCTCATCCGGATTTTATTGACCCGACTTAACAGAACTTAATCAAGATAAAAAAAAAAAATTATCTAAAATAATAATCGAGTACTCAGAAAAAAAATAAAGTGATAAGTTACAGCAAGCTGACGTAAGAACCCGACAGCAGACAGTGCGACGCCACAGAAGTCTATATCATAAATGCTACACCTGTCTCATCATAAGTACATTTAAGATTGTATTACAAAGACTCCCTTTTTTAATTTTTTTTTTTTTTTTATTATCATCATTATCATTTCTATTATTACACTCCCGTTGAATGCCGTGGATGATCTAATCGGCAATTATGCCATAATACTATTATACGCTGGAATATTAAACACACACGCACACACGATTAAATTTTTTGAGGCTGATTTTTTGCTAAATAATGGAAAAAAAAATTTTTTTAAAATAAGAAACTTACAAAATGGTCGCAGAAACGCTTCGCGTGATCCAGCGCGTTTCTCGCCCTCAAGATGATCGTCCCCAATAATTGTTCATCTTTCATTTGAATAAAAATTTTCAGGTCCTGTGTGAGCTACAAGTAGCAATGATGGAACGAGGAGTACCACAACGTGGTGACGTATCGCGTGACATAATGCCGGACATGTTTCGTCAAGTAGAGTCGATAACGTCGAGAAACACCCGAGACTGGATAATATTCCGGGACTACATGAACGGACTGGAGTACGTAGTCCAGGTATTTGAGCACCTGAAGAACAACTTAGAGTCCTCTTGAGGATGGTGGGGCGGAGTAAGTCGGCCAAATAGAACAACTCGACGACAATTAGTGCGCTTCTACAACAACAATCTAAGGGCTCTAAATTCTCTGTCATCATGACCTACGCTTTTAATTGGAACAAAATCGACTAGTAGTTGCTGCATTTAATCACCGACGCTCGCCGCCTGATATTCACACCATTTTATTAGTTTTAATTGATAGTATGCACGTAGTATGCATAAAGGATTGTTGGAACAAAAACTAAATTACAATGTAAATATTAAAAATATTATTTGAAACTGACGAAAGTTGTCAAGTACAAAATGCACTCTTCAGCAGTCAAATTGTAAATTTTTTAAGACGAATTATTTTCTTTAAAGAAAACTACGTAATTTTATAATTATTTATATAGACAAAAATATAAATATATGTACAGTATTTGTTAGATAAAATTATTGTTAAATTTACGGATAATAATTTTGGATATTTATTGACTAACTATTAAATTTATCGACTATTATTATCATAAGAATTATGATTATTATTTTTATTATTGATTTAGTATCTTATATAATTTATTATTACAGATTTATTTATTTTTGTAAAAAGCTTTATTACAATCCGTGATAAAAATGAAATTGATAATTTATTTTAAATAAATTTGTTAATTCTTCCCCTTCCACTAGATTTAATTAATATCAATTGATAAAACATGCGTCAAAAATTTTACCGCAAAAAGAAGGATATCTTGAGAAAAAAAATTTATTTGAAAAACTTTGTTGGAAATTTGGGTAGAAAATATTTCTTAGCTCACAATAAAAAATGATGAAATTAAAAAAAAAAAAAAAAATAATTTTTTGAACCGCAAAAAAATTTGGAAAAATTTTTAGTGACTTCAACACATTGTCAAGCTGAGAAATATTTATCTTGGCTGAAGTATGCTGTCATATAAGTCTCGAAAAAAGTTTACAAAGATAAAAGAAATAAATTTGTCGAGGTGTTTATAGATGAACTCGTGAATTTAATATATTTTATCCTAACTCATCATCGCGTCACTTACATTTTATTTCACTTTTTTTTACAATTAAAATACATAAGACGTATATATAACAAGACAAGAAAACCACCTGTAGGAGGTATCGCAACAGGTGGCGGCATTCCTTTTCTTTAAAAGATATTTTTAATTATTTAGATTGATTTTTCATATTTTCCAGGTATTTTAATCGTTGGAATGCTAAAAAAAAATTACAATGTAAATATTAAAAATATTATTTGAAACTGACGAAAGTTGTCAAGTACAAAATGCACTCTTCAGCAGTCAAATTGTAAATTTTTTAAGACGAATTATTTTCTTTAAAGAAAACTACGTAATTTTATAATTATTTAAATAGACAAAAATATAAATATATGTACAGTATTTGTTAGATAAAATTATTGTTAAATTTACGGATACTAATTTTGGATATTTATTGACTAACTATTAAATTTATCGACTATTATTATCATAAGAATTATGATTATTATTTTTATTATTGATTTAGTATCTTATATAATTTATTATTACAGATTTATTTATTTTTGTAAAAAGCTTTATTACAATCCGTGATAAAAATGAAATTGATAATTTATTTTAAATAAATTTGTTAATTCTTCCCCTTCCACTAGATTTAATTAATATCAATTGATAAAACATACGTCAAAAATTTTACCGCAAAAAGAAGGATATCTTGAGGAAAAAAATTTATTTGAAAAACTTTGTTGGAAATTTGGGTAGAAAATATTTCTTAGCTCACAATAAAAAATGATGAAATTAAAAAAAAAAAAAAAATAATTTTTTGAACCGCAAAAAAATTTGGAAAAATTTTTAGTGACTTCAACACATTGTCAAGCTGAGAAATATTTATCTTGGCTGAAGTATGCTGTCATATAAGTCTCGAAAAAAGTTTACAAAGATAAAAGAAATAAATTTGTCGAGGTGTTTATAGATGAACTAAAAATAAAATCTGAATTGTCCGAGCGAGGACTTGAACTCGGATCTTTTTGAATACAAGTTTTCAGTTCTGTCTGTGAAGCTGGCCTTGCTGTACGGATGAGCTTGTACTTTGATCAGTATCTATTGATCTGTGGGGGAATTAAAGATTAAATTTTCTCGGCTCGAGGCTCTAATAACCTTGGTTCAAGTAAGTAACATACTTCAAGCTCAAGAAAAGTGTTTGTTGTATCAGAGATGATAGTTTTCCAACAAAGTTATTCTACCGTGAGCCAAGTGTGAAAGATTTCGCTCAAGAATATTTTAAATAAAATTCAAGATTTTTAATTCGGAAAATCACTTCCCTGAAAAATTAACTGTCCAAAAAAAATTCCCGGGTCAAGTTATCCTTTTTTCAGTGCGAATATCTTCAAATAAGGTTGCATACGCGTGAATGCAATCATATGAGACTACGACCGTTCTGGACCATAGCGAACCACGAGAGTGAATAAGTAACCATATTGATCATGCTGAGAGGCCGCATGTCTGATCACAAATGATTATTTCCACCAACAAAGCCGCCACTGCTTTCGATGAACTAAACTTTTCCATCAACTTGTCCTTTAAGAAGCTAAGCTCTATTTACTCTACAATATTCATCATAAATTGTCTGTATTAAAAGAAAAAAATGCCCGTTGTATCATATTAAACCAAAGACCAATATAATCGACTATTTATTTTTATTAATGAGTCCTTTCCTGATGTAAAATAAGATAAAAATGAAAACGTGGGAGTTGCCATCAAATATGTGACTCTTGTAAGTTATTTGAGAGGAAATGAGTGATGTATGATGGTTCCGACTGTGTGTGCTTATGCTTACATTTAAAGACCTTTCGAGCGTGTTTTCCCGTCTGTTTACCAACTCTGTTAGCTCGTTGTCGTACATCGGACTGTTGTCAGGCCAGGATTCTGCATGTTCACTCTCTGTTTAACAATACAATACGTGTCAATATATCTTGAAGTTCATTTTTTCATTGTTGAAGTTATTTTACACACTGAAGTCAATTTTTTTTCTTAATAATTATAAAAATATAATTATTATAATTTTTTTATTATTTAAAATTAAAAGAAAAATTTATTTTTTAAAAAATAGTTCTGCGGCGGCCGATAGGTGGCGAAATGGTCAGAGAGTTTTTCGCTTGTAAACAGATTTATGAGGCTATTTTTGGTATAAAATCGTATGAATGATATTTCATAAAATTTTACATAATTTTGGAAACTATTCTGAGGGTAAAAAATTTTGATAAAGCATTTCCGTCAAAAAAAAAATAGGAAATTTAAGCTAAAAATGTAAAATCTCCTTAATAGAACTAAAAAAAAAATTTTTCTTCGTTGAATCTTTAATTTAAATTTCGACTCGGGTAAATATTAAATTGTACTTGATAAAAAATCAAATATTTTTTATAAAATTAGAATATATTATTTTTTTTTTTTTTTTTGAAACTCTACAAGACACGTTAAAATGTGAACGGTTCTTGGAAAGAGAAACGTGGTTCCCGTGAACCACTCGGCTTTTCTCTGAAGACCTAAACTCTGTATACATAATGACATCAACGCCGGAAAAAAAATTTTTTTTTTTTTTTTTTTTTTTTTTTTTTTGAAATTTTTATTAACTTACTCAACCACGTGGAACAATTTGTTTTTCCAGAACTCCAATCGTTATTGGTAAAATTTTCACTAGTATTCCCCGATTCAATATCGCTGTCATTTCTATTATTATTATTATTATTAAAGTCAGTTCTTTTATTTTTTTCACTATTATTTTCACAATAATTAGAACTAGATTGATTATTATTATTATTATTTTTAATAAAATTATGTGAATTATTAACGCACAGATTAACGCGTGATTTTTTTTTCGAAAGTGTCCTATTGACACCGTCAAAATACTGAAAACAATTGGTGTTGTTATTTAATACTCTGTGGCTGGTAGTCCTCTGATCGCGCATCATTATCGCTTCCATGGTAGTAAAATTGTTAATATTAATAAATGTAACTGTAAGAATATCCTCAATACTCATTTTGGCAATCACAATCTAAATCAGAGCACTGTTAGTTAATTTAACCAGTTAATTGTAAGAATGAACTGTCATTTGAGGAGAATTCACAAAATAGTCTGCACAGAATCACAATCCGTTTAGCACTGGTTCCCGTACAGCCATGCACCGATTCTTATATGAGGGGGGGGTAGAGGTAAGGAAAGAGAAGAGTCTGAGTTTCGAGTGGAGGAGGAAGGGTGTCCTGTGGCGTCATAGAAGGAGACTATTGCCTCTATAGAAGGGAGCGAGTATTTTTTAGGGAACAACCATTAAAATCTCACGAGGTTGCGCCAAATAACGAAATTTAACGGTAGATTACAATAGCACGTGGTTCCTCGGTTTATTTCGAGTGAGGAAATTACACCCTCATCCCCTCCAGTGTCAATAAGCATGGCACATCCCCCTCCATTAAACATTTAAAGAGTATCCCTCTCTTCCTTGCGGAATACTACTTTAAGTTCGTCTGTTCTCATTCATAAATCCCCACTCTTAAAGCTTTCCCCCACTTTTATGAGTCGTACGCCACCGTGGTGGCGTGGTGAGGTACATTCACTCCTACTAACGCGTGCTAGTAGTCAGCCGCTGGATATCCAGGATTATGATTTGCTTTTTTATCTTTGAATTTTTTATTGCTGGATTTAGCTGCCAGGAAGTCGGATTTTATTAATAATAATTGTTGTTATTGGTTTTTTATGGGCTTAGTAGTCGGACAAATGATAATTGGTCTGTAAAGTTTCTTTGTAGAACAATTATTGAATTGCTCATGACAATAGATACTTGATGCAAAAAATAATCGTATTTCGTATTTTGTATTTATATTTTACTTTCTGTCTGGTTTTAACGACCGCACCCTGACAGGTTGTTATGTTTAGTTGGTTAGTTGCTTTTTTTTATTTCTTAACTGCTATTCATAATTAACAATAATAATACAATGTCTTTTGTGACACATTTAACTTTTCAAATAATATTGTAATCAAATATTGTTTATGGATTCTTTGATTTTATTGTTCGAATAATTATTTAAATTGATGTTATTTAGTTTTATTGGTTCTTATTTTTTAAATATTTATTTTTTTAATATTTTACTTGAAGATTTAATACACTGTAAAAAATTTTGCATCAAAAAATTTTGTGCTAAAAATTTTTGTATTAAATATTTAACACTTTTATGTATAAATTTAACATTTATTGTGTTAAATTAACACAAGAAAGTGTAAAATATTTAATAAAAAAATTTTTGACACATTTTTTTATGTAAAATCTTATAAATTTTTTAAAAAATTTACATATTATTTTTTATTTTTTAAAAATTTATTCATTTAATTTTTTTAACTTTTTATTTTTGTTTAAATTAAAATTGAAATTTTTTTTTGAGTAAATTTATTTAATTTTCTTTCAGAAAATAAATCGCATAATGCCAAAAGAGCGAATCTGCGACCCATTTTTTATAATTAATTATTAGTCTTAAAAGAAAATTTATAAAAATTTTAAAAAAATGTAAAATTTTTTTTTCAATATCAAAAAAATTTAATTTTTGCAAATTTTTATCAAAATTAATACAAACAATTCTTCTTTTAAGGCATTAATAATTTTCTATTTCTCTACAAGGATATAATAATAATCAACAATTTCATTTTATCCTCAACAAGCTACCAAGGAATTTCCTTATTCCTTATTCTTATCTATTTTTAATTATAATAAAAATTACTCACAATTGTACCTAAGTTTACCGAGAAAATCTCCAAATTCTTCGAAAAAATATTAAAATTATTATTGCATTACATTAGACACCTATTCACTTCCAAATATAAATCGCCGAGTAACTGATCAATTACTCTAAGCGATAATTTATAATCTCACTCAAAAAAATAAATTACACTAGTGTAAGAATTATATTTACAATAACTATAACAAATACTCTAATACAGATAATACATAATAGTTTAGATAACAGTATTAGTAGGCGCCAACGTAATGACACTTACTAGCACTACTTTACTCGCCCGGTCATGTCCTGTGATAATGATAACTATGATATAATATAATTATCATCACTGCCATCATCACGGAGCGTGATATTTTGTGTTCGATTGCGGAAAATATTGTAACAATTAAATTGTAGCTTAATTTTTATTTAATAGAACAAATTTTTTTAAAACTTACATAAATTTTCACAAAAAAAAAAATAATTTTAAATAATTATAAAAAATAATTTTAGATATTTAAATATATTAAAACTATAATAGAGTAAAATGTACTACAATTAGAGACAACACAGTAAATTTACAAAATAGATGAGATGATAAACGGCGAAAAAAAAATAGAGATTTATGACATGAAAAAATTTTTTTTTTCAATTGAAAAAAAAAATAAAAATCGAAAAAAACATAATTCTAAAATTTTCAAGATATGTGTAGAAAATTTCAAAGTTTTAAATAAAAAAAAAAAAAAAAAAAAA
>JZSA01002010.1:0-12966 GCA_000956155.1 Cotesia vestalis | reverse complement strand
CTTTTTTTTTTTTTTTTTTTTTTTTTTTTTTAATTATTAAGGAGATCCAAGTCAAGAATGTCTATAAAAAATTATTACAAAAAAATCTTAAAATTAATTAATGACATTTCTGAAAAAATTTACTCCTTAAATAATTAATAAAAAATTAAATTTTAGACTTAAAAAATTAAAAATTTTTTTTTTTTATTTTGACTCGTATAATTTTTTTATTTCAATAAAATGATAATTGCAATAAAATGGTACAAAGTAGTACTGATTTAGTAAATATTAAAAAATGTAAACGCTCCGATAAGAATAAAAATTAGCGGCGTAGTAAAATTAAATATCCATTATATTTATTATCAAGTTGTGCGTGACTATTGATCAGTAAACACACAACTTTCTGTAATGATAATAACAATAATTGTTATTATTATATTTGAAATGTCCTTCATTCTCAGTTGTGTGATTCACGTTTAATATATTTATTTCCCTATAGAGATAAATAAAATGTCAGTATCGGAGAAAAGACACCTGGCGTAACACACTGATGGGAGTTACGCAAAAAATAAACAATTCACCTTTATTATCATTTTTTAAATAAATAATAACGAGTAGTCTGATTCAACAAATCTTGTTCTACTTACGCCCTCATATCATTACAAGAAGTTAATTTATATGTAAGTCGATTATTTATTTATTTTCGTTTCACACTATCCGGAAAGAAGCGCGATAAATAAAACGAGAGACTGACCGAGTTAGTTAAGTTGTAGTATCAACTTTAAGAATTTTTTATGACTCACCTCAATGCCGCTAGTCGGTGATCCCTTTTATTCCTTGATGTCTGAAAAAAAAAAAAAAAAAAAAATTATACTCGATACAGGAAATTCTTCACATACTAATTTTATGATATAGGTGAAAAAAAAATATATATTTTCTTTATTTTTAATAAATTATTAACATTAAAAATTAAGCGTGTAGTTCTATTTAATAAGATTTAGTAAATAGATTTAGAAAACTATTTGTTAATTTTTTTATTAATTATTAAGCTGCGTAAATTGAATTTACAAATTTTAAAAATTTTTACTACTTCTCGTGGATCTCCTTAAATACTCAGATTTTAAAATTCTAACTACGAGAGCCGTAGCCACCTAGCGGAATTTTTAAAAACTAATTTTTCTAATTTAATTTATTTAAAAAAATTCTTTTCTTGATAAAATCTTTATTTTTTTTTCTTAATTCTTAATTAATAAATGAAAAAAATGTTATCATTTTCTAAATATGCTTGAATAAGCCGATGACGTGATACAGTAGCAACAACTATTTAGTCTTCCCACAGCCTTAAATGTCTTCTTCGAAAAAGTATCTCGACTAGCAGCTTATCAAGCCCACAAAGTATTCAAAAGTTTACAATGTATATGAACTGCAATTAAATACAATAGAGCAATGTGAAGATAAAAATATCCAACGACTGATGTATGACTCATTGATCGGGTCTAGAGTAAGAATTAACGCTTATATTACTACAGTAGCCAAGTCTTAACGATACAAGCAATTACAGAAGGTATCAATATCCAAATAAAAGTATCATTACGTAAACAGTCATTACAGAGCTGCTACTAATCATTAATACGATAAGCGTGATGATGATGATGATGGTGATAAGGTCACAGCTGTTACACCTCCCCACTATTTAATTGCAAGTGTCATGGATCCAAAGTATGTACTTATTTATATAAAACAAGTAATAAGATATCGTGCGATAGTTTGTCTGCCAGAGATCTAATCCGAAACCTTTTGACCACATGGTTTATCTTAATCGTGCAATTTATATTTTTTTTTTTTTTTTTTTTTTCATTTTTAATGTCTAGCCTAAACTATTTTTTTATTTGTATTAATAAAACTATTTACTTTGATTTTTGTGAGGTGTAAAGGAAGCTGATGTAAGTTTTAAGGATTTATTTATTAGCTTTTTACAACGATTTTAATATTATGAGGTGAGATTTATGATTGAAAAATAAATTTTGGATGTAATTAATTTTGGTAAATAATTTTATGGACTATTTAAGGAGATTCAAGTAACCAAGTGTAAAAAATGTCTATAAAAAAATAATACTTGGACATATTTTTGTTTTGTTCATGTTTTAATGAATTTTTTTATAAGATTACATATTTTTCTTCTTAACGAGACATCAATTGAATAATTAATTCATTTAACTGATTTTTGGCACAATTTTACCTTGAAAAAAAAAAATAAAAATAAAAAATTTTAAATCACTTCAAAATTTTCCAGTTTTTTAGAATTTTTTTTTTTTAATTGTTTAAAATTTTAATTTGTTGCCTTAAAAAAAATTTTTTAGGTCTTAAAAATCCTAAAATTTTTTTAAGGTCCCTAAAAAATTTTGTAAGCTCTTCAAAATCCAAAAAAAAAGTTGAATTTTTTATATTAAAAATTATATAAATTGCTAAAACTAATTATTTATACTATTTTTTAATTTTTTAGGCTAAAAAAAATAATATACTTAATATTGAAAATATTAATAGGCGTACGCGGGGCTCGAACCCGGTCCAATGGTTCGGTAATCAAGCGCCGGATCCGACAGGCTACTATCGCGCGTTATAAAATATTATTGAATTAAATTTAGGAGAATTTACAAAAATTCTAAAAGTATTTCTTTGAAATAAATCCACAAAATTATTGTGGATTTATTATTTTGATCTCTTTTTATTGATAAAACATGAGTAAGACGAATATCAGGAAAACCCTCATCATCTCTTAAGTTCGCGGTACAGTTTCTCACACCGATTGGCCTAATTAGCCTCCTGACGACGTTACCATATTATATGTAACAACAATGACTAACCACTCTGGACTTACCAACACAGTTTCTACTTAGGTGCCGCTAAATTGTCTATTTATCTGATATCTCTGCATCATTTGCATGTAGAAAGTTTGACGTCAACAATCTAAATAAATTTATTTATTTACTAAAAAATAAGTCCAAAATTTGGAGGCCGGTTTTTTTTTTTTTTTTTTTTTTTTTTTTTTTTTTTTGGGACAGAATAGAAAATTTATTCACGAGTGATACTATCTCGAATCTAATAGCTAAGACGATGTGAATACTAGTGTATATAATGGGCACTACACACAACATACACGTCCGCGCGCGGATGAATCAGCTGGCCAAGTGTAACGACCGAATGACGTCGATAAGTTGCACAACAACGCGCTGGTAATCCCCGCAAGTGTAAACTATAAGCATCATACATTACACATAACACTGCTCGTATATATGACCAATCTTACGTGATTTTTATCAATCGTCAGTGAGGAAAATATATCACCGATTACATCAATTTGTATGTTTGTAAATGTACAAGCTTATTTCCGTCTTTAGAGATTATTCATAGCAATTTTTTTTTATGAATTATTTATTCATTCACACACAGAATAAAAAATAGATAAATTCAATTTTTTTTTTTTTTTGTTATTCTAGAAATTTTTAATGGAAAAATAATTCTAATAATAGATTAATTGCAAATAAATTCATTTTATTCACAAATTAATATTTAATTTTTTTATACCAATTAAACAGCCTCCTTCTTTTCAACGCGTAAATAATAAAAAATAAATTTTTATTTTTTAGTACTGATAAAAAAAAATATCTTTATTCAAGAAAAATATTCTTGCTCCAAGAAAATTATTTTAAAGAGAACTATTTGTCTTATTTCAAGAAATTCTTGTCTTGAAGTGAGAGATCTAATCACTAAGATCGATAATATTTTTACGAGATCCAAGACTATATTATCTTCGATCGATACAAGTGAATTCTTTATTAAAAAAAACGATCCTCTTCAATAAAAAATAATTTTATTTAATTTCAAAAATTATTGATTGCTGATTCAAGGAAAAATTTTTTTATCTATAATTTTATAAGTTTTTAAGTCAAAAAAAAACTTTTTATTTCTCTATTTGCTGTAAAATATTTATTAATACAGAGAATAACAAAAATACAAAAATTTGTAGGCTTAAAAAAAAAAGTAAAGTAATATTTTAATTCAAAAGTCGCGCCATACTTGAAACAAGTCGGTAATATCTTGAACCAACGTTACCGTCTATTTTAATCCAAGAGAAAGAAATTCTTGGGTGAAATTTTATGTATCTTATTTAAATACAACCAAATTTTTTGATTCGAAAAATAATTTCTTAAATTACTTAAAATAAGAATGACATTTTTAAGAAATTTTTTCTGCCAGCCAGAAAAAAATTAGAATAATAATTTAAATAAAACAATATTAAGCCGCAATTTTTTTCCGAAATTTGCCAATCGATTTGAGACAAATTTAAATAAGTCATAAGATAATTTTTCTTTTTGTGCAATTTATCTGTTTAATACAATTTAATGCGAAAAACTTTCAAATCTTGATTTCTAGGCGATGATAGAGTTCGTGCAATTTAAAAAATTAATCTAAAGTGACCCAGCGGCTTAATGTCGTGCGAAATAGGCTGTAATACTCGTTTCAACATAAAAAACGCGTAAAAGACTAAACAAGATTTTGCGGTAGAATAATTTAAATAACCGGGTGTGATTTTATACGAGGACTACAAGGATGCCTTAAGTAAATCATCAAATCCATGGGAAGTCTGGCGAAGAAAATTTACAAAGTCATTGAAAAAAGGTGCTTTTATGTGAATAATGCATTGCCGGCACGTGCAGCTTGCCTTGCATTGACTGCCCAGTTTTTAAAAATCACCTGGGCCTGTACTCATTTTGTGTTAGTTCCTTTTTCTCGGTCTATTGTTGTTAACTTGTGTATGTCTGGCGCCTATTTGGCGGCGGGTGTACAATAAAAATACGATTTCAAAGAACCTCTTGATACTATTATTCGTGTATATGTGTTGCTATGGAATATTTCAAGGCGACAAAAATAGACAGAAATGGATAGCCCACCAGAATAAGGAAAGAATATAATGCAATACATCGTGTTGGGTCGCGTTACCGACCCAACACACAGAAAATTTAACAATACTCTTTTTTTTTTTTTTTTTTAAGATAAATTCTCTTTTTTTTTTTTTTTTTTTAAGATATATTGTGTCAAATCGTCATTGGTCGATATTATAGTTTGGGTATGTGTTTGATCCCGACAAACTGGCGGAAACAGTTCAGATTTTTTGACGATGGAAAATATAATTCATGCATACCCGTTGGAAAATAGTTACAATAGTAATCTGTAAGTTTTATTCTTCTTGAAAGAAGTTTTTTTTTTTTAATAACAATTTTTTATTTTAATTCTTCTTTATATGTAGAATAATAATTTAATTTTTATAAATTAAAAATTAATTCTAAGCAAATTGTCACGAATTTCTGTAATTAGAAAAATTTTAAAGATCGATTCAATATTTATTGCACAATAATAAAATTATAAAACGATTTGTTTCAATAAAAAATCGTTACGACAAAGAATCACTCAGAAAATCCTGAGAGTTTCCCCGCAATCAGTGACATAGTAAATTCAGTACTCTGCCGTAACGACAGTATAATTCACAATTAAATAATAGACAGCGTAGAGCCCAAAAAACTGTTCATTTACGCAAAACTATTAAAATGACTGTATAACTTATGAATTATCAAGCGCGAAAAGTTTTCAAATAAAATTATATTTTTTTTATTATTTAAAAATACCAAAACCAAATTTTTGACGAAAATTCAATACAAAATGAATTGAATATTCCCACTGACTTTAAAGATGAATTTAAAAAATGTCAGTTGTGATTAAATATCATAAAATATTTTTTTTTATAAAATAATTAAAACATAAAAAAAAATAAGAGTCAATAAATATCTTTTTTTAATTAAATGACACTTAATAACGCGGTCTAACGTTTTGCAAGCGAAAATTTTTAGCTAACTTTAGCCACCTAGCGGCGCTTATAGAACTAATAACTTCATATATTTATCAAACGTTAGAAAATTAAATTAGTATAAATATTAAAATATTTTTTCTTGTAAAAAATCATTGTGAATTACTTTATAAAAATAAAAAATTGAACTAGGAAATTAAATTGAATTAGATTAATAAAATAACACTGATAAAAGGATTTATTATCGGTTAATTATTTTATTTATTTAAAGACAATTATTTAATTTTAAATATTTTTTAACAATTAAAAACAAATTATTTACGGTTAATAAATATTTATTAAATTCTATGATGTTAAAAAATCATTTATTAACAGTTAATAAAGCTCGTTAAATATAAAAAAAATCCTTTTATCAGCATACTGATAGAAAGATCAATTAACTATTAACAATTACACTTATTTAATTTATTAAATTTTAATAAATATTTTTTAACATTCAATAAATATTTATTTTGAAAGAAAATACATTTATTAACAGTAAATAAATATTTATTAATAATTAACAAATATTTATTAATTGTTAAAAAATATTTATTGACATTTAAAATAAATGTTAGAATAAAATTTTATTTTTACCAAATTTTGCACAAAATTTAAACAATACTTCACGAGAAAACTTCAGACACTGCTTCAGAATCAGTTCACCAGTTAATAAATACTCGCAATAATTAATTTCACGTCAATGTCAATAGATATCACCGAATTGCGGAAGTGTTATCTTGTCAACTTGCTGGAATTTGCAACAATTCTAGGAATGGTAAATAAACATAATATGCAAAATAGGCGCCATAAGATTGAATACACCGCGCCCGAGAGGAAAAAATTATGATGTTCTGTCTGAATTTTCGCATATATTTACCGTGACATATATTTACGTCGTATATAAAATAAACGTGACGAAAAAAATATCATTGGTTTAGTTTGTTACAAAAAATAATTTTGTACAGCTCAATTGAATGATTTGTAGATAAGTGAAATAACAAATTAATATTAATTAATAGATTTAGCTTGTACAGTATTTAATTACTCAACCTACTGCTGTGCTGCCCTAGACCTTGAAATGTCAAGTCTATTTGTGACAATCTAGGGGAAGGAGTGGAATCGTTAATTGTTGACAGGATTCAATTAGGATCAACAAAATTATTATAAAAATCTCGTAAAAATTTGAGCTAATTTCTAAATTTGAAAAATATTTTTAATCAAATAAAATTAAATTAATGTATTTTAATAAAAAAAAAAAAAAAAAAAAAAAAAAAATTGTAATATCTACGTCGTTAATATTATCAAACATTTTAATTTTATGCAGGCATGTATGCAAAGTTTGTAATAATTATTCTGCATTTGATAATAATAAATCAAATTTTGCAATAAAGTTCATTATTAATTCCTTTTTTTTTTTTTTTGCAACGTAGTTGATTTGGTTCACTTGTCAACAATCCACCCGATAAAAACAACCGCTGATAATCTTACACGTGATGGTTAAACGAAGATCTGATTAATCAGCAGTTATTGGGCTATTGAGTGATAAAATTGTTAGGGAGTGGGTTGATAAGTTGATAAAAGGTCGCCCAAACGATCCCCTCTTTTTGCCTAGCAGTAGGGAGGGAAGTTACTGTTATCAGTAAGCGTCTTTTTTATATCAGTCTTTTTTTTATCTTCCTATCATATACTTCTGTTAATTAATTATACACTGTACTGAAAAAAAATTTTTTTTCTACCTAGAAAAATTTTTCTTATGGATAAAAAAAATTAGTAATCTTATGATAGAATAAGAAAGTTTTTTAACTATAAGAATAAAGTTTTCTGAAAAACTAGCCTTATAGTAAAAATTGGTATTTTAATGTTAAGAAAAATCAGTAAATTTTTTTTAACCAAGAAAACTCGAGTAAAAAATTTAGTATTCTAAGTCGAAAAATTTTTTTTCTTCAGTGTGATGGAAGGATTTATTAATTGTTAATAATTTAATTTTAATAAATATTTTTTACATTATTAAAAGAAAATGCAAAATTTTGTGGCTAGTGTATTTGTATAAAAAATTCAGTTTTTATGGTTAAACTTGGTAACGTTGGAAAACTCGACCTGGAGTTGTGTCTTTTTATGGTTTCATATCATTTTCACCATTAGTCAATTTTTGATGATAAGTATTTAAGCTGCATTTGAAAATGCTCTAGCTCTAAATGAATATTATTGAGAAATGACCTCGTATCTTGTGAACTATTGACATTTTTAAAGATGTAAGCTCATTCCGATGTTACACTCATTGAGAGCTTTCATTTGAGTACCCATATCAATTTTTCATATATTTATATATATTATATATATGTATATATGAAAAATATATAAAAAATGGCATGTGGGTACTCAAATGAAAGCTCTTGATGAGTGTAACATCAGGATGAGCTTATATTTTAAAAAAATCTCAATAATTAAAAAATTACATTGCAATTTAACAAAATTCATTATTTAATAAATCAAAATTTTATTAAATATAAATAAATCCTTCTATCAGTGTATTGTAACAATAAATATAAAGTGTGTAATAACGTTATCTTTAAATTTTTAATTACCTAGTAATGACCAGTACTTAATTTAATTAATCACGACTCTTTACTGATTATCAGTCAACAATTAAAATTTTTTTTATGTCAAAAAAATTAACTGAAAGAGTAAAATTAATGAAATAAAAATAAACTATTATTACTGAATCTAGAAATATTTATTTTTAAATCGACAACCACCAACTCATTACCCAGCTCGTTAATCTAATTATAAACAGATCCCACGCGGGATCTAAACTTCAGCCGCCACGTGTAAGTTTGCCGATATCTCGCCTCGTCTAGTCAACAAACCAACATAAAAAAAAAAAAAAAAAAAAAAATTGATGAAAATTTTTATTGATAAAAAAAGAGAAATGTTTTTTAAATATTCTGGACCAAAAAATATTTATTTAAAAAAAATTGCATGCTCAGCAAGTCAAAATTTGTTTCAATAATTATTTATCAGGAATATAAAATCATAAAAAATTTCCCTTTATTTTTTTTTTAAAGTAAATTCAATTAAAATTTATTGCAGTACCATTTTATTAATCTTTGATGATTTTCTATTGATCACAAAGTCAGAGATCATAAACATCTTAACGAAAACCAGAAGCATTGGATATAAATTCTAAAAATAAATATTTTTAAACAATCTCCAGATTAAATTTAGCAAATACAAAAAAAAAGCTTCTGAATAGAAAAAAAATACCATAAATTTTCCAAGTTATTTATTCATTTAAAAAAAAACTCGAAAATCTAGAACTAAAAAATTTTTCAAGTTTTCCATTTTTAAAAAATTCTAATATTTAAAATAATTAAAAAAATATTAAATAAATCCTTTCATAAAATTTACCGATCAAATACGTAAACATTTTTCATATAAACTAATCGTCGAATAAAAATTTTGAATAGTATACTTAAATATTTATTTTACCGCTCCGCAGGTGGAAAACTTTCTTACCTTCTCGCCACCTAGCGGCCACAACGGAACTAATTCCAACTAAAATTTTTTTTTAAATAAAATCAAAGCGGGAATTTAAAAAAAAATAATATTTCTGGAAACTGTATCTCGTTTTTTATCTCTAGAAAAATTTTCTTGTATCTAATCAAACAATTTTTAATCTAATTACTATCAAAGCTTTCTTAAAAAAAATTTTTAACTAGCGCAAAACAATTAATTTTCTTTATAAATAATAATAATTAAATACTTAAGTTGGTTAAAAAAAATTCCAAGTTAGTAAATAAAATCTTAATCTATTTATAATTACTCTACATGCAAAACAAACGAGTAAATATCAAGGTCTCTTCCGTAGTATATTAGCTATGAATGCGTGGCAAGACTCGGTAAAAATTGCCTTCATTTAAATCTACCTCAGTAATTAAATAAATTGACTATTATTATGTCATAAGCAACAAAAAAAAAAGGTAGAATAACAAAATAATAAAAAAATTAAACAATAACTACCTGAAGTTTGGGTAATCCAGTGATGACACTTCGACACTCTTTAGGTAAACGTTAGTTAACGTTTTGCTTGGTATTTTAAGAATGAAACGCTTAAAAAACTTTGATAAGGTGTTAATATTACGCGTGGTAGAGATTACGCGGTGTCTAGGTACGCGTATTAACTAGGTATGGTGTATGTACGTACTGACTGCGAATAGATTTCCAGCATGGTGGGGGCGCGTGCGCTCTCCTGTTCGACCTTTATTTACGTGTCTACACTTTTTAACGTGTTGTACTCGCAAACATACTGAATAATACAATGTGGGTCTTATTTTACAAGATAAATACTAACAGCCAACAATATACAGCTGAGTTAAATAACTTACTGCTCTAATGATTGGCGTAATTTAAATTTATTTAGATTTTTTAATAAAAAATTTTTTACCTAAAAAAATAAAACAAATTTTAATTTATTTAGATTTTTTAATAAAAATTTTTTACCTAAAAAAATAAAACAAATTTAAATATGTCAATAAATATTTTTAATAAAAAAAAAAAATCTTCGATTTTTTTAGCGGGAAGTTTGAAAAAAAAAAAAAAAAAAAAAAAAAATTTAATGATATGATCGAGGTGATAAGATTGATAAGATAGCGATTAGATTTTAAAATATAATATCTAATTTGTGTATGATAGAGATTAAAATAGTCACGGCTGGTCATATTATGAGAATTCTCAGATACATTGTAAAATATTGGAGGCTATTTGTTGAATCGGATACCACTGGCACGCATTAGCTTCTAGCTTGAAGTAAATTGCTTCTGGCATTGCTAGAGATACTTGCAATGCTCTTGCACAATTCTTCTTCGACTTACTAACCGTACAAAAGACATTTCAGCGCGGTAAATAATTCCCATTTAAAGGAAATTTATCGCGGAGATTCTAAAGGCTTTTTCTGCAGGTGTTTGATTTTTTTTATTGAATATTAAATAAGTGATAAGTCTTTTGGATATTGATTAACAAGTGTTTTGAGGTAAATTTGGGTAATAACGCCTATTTAATGTATTTTAAATGACAAAAAAATAATTTTGAAATTTTTTTGACAAAAAATTTCAAAAATAAAAAAAGTGGTTTTTAAAAATCATTTTTCAATAAAATTATTTTTAAAAAATTTTTAATCGAAAGATTCTATCGAAAGGTTCTATTTTACATGTAAAAATTACAATTTTTAAATCTAATTATTTTATTAAATATCCCGAAAACTTTTTTTTAATTTTTTTATTAATTATTATGCTACGTAGATTGAATTTACAAATTTTCAGGGATTTTTAAAAATTTGACTACTTTGCGTGGATCTTTTCAAAAAAATATAAAAGTTAATCATACTGTAGATATTGCAAAAATATTATTATTGTCACCCCGGAGTTAAGTACAAATTAAAGAGAAAGTACGTAATTAAAAAGAGAAAGATAAAAAAATAAATATGATATTAAGGCTAAAATTATTTGTAATGATTACTATTTAATAAAAAATACTTTCTGTTTTCTAAGAATCAATTTCCGTCTGTGTTAAAAAATCATCAGAAAAGAATTTTTTACAAGCCACTTAAATTAAGAGGTTCGCGATTTTGGTGATATAAAATATCGCGTTACAGATTTCATAAGGGCGTATAATAAAAATTCTATTTTTTTTTTCCAAGTCCAAAAAAAATTTTTAGTTTGAAAAAAAAATTTTTTCTTGAAACTAAAAATTTTTTTGGACTCAGAAAAAAAAACAGAATTTTTACGGGATCTATCTCGGATGCTATAATGGCATATAATAAAAATTCTGTTATTTTTTTAAGTCCAAAAAAAATTTTTTTTTGCATTTCTGCAAATTTTTACACAAAAATACGTCAATTCCCAAAAAAAAAATTTTTTTAAACGCTCTTTTCAAAATTTTACCATTCAAAAATTGCTGGATGACATTTTAACTCCAATTAGTAAAAATATCGATGTCTAGTATACATAACAAATTAGATATTACGAATGAGTAAATAAATGAAAATAACATAAGTTGATTTATGATATAGAACGCCCCATATATGCCCCCTTTAAATCTGTGATGAACCGCTTAACACGCGCGTTATTGAGATTCTTTGTGCGGCAGCACAGTGGGAGGTTATTATACAGCTGATGCTTATAAAACACTGACAAAGGTGCATGCTCAAAAAATTAGTAAGTCAGCATCATCAGATTCAATGCCATTTTATTGTAAATAAATAAAGTATGCACCTTGATGAAATGGTTAAACAGTTGATGTTTATTTAAATAATAAAATATAATTGTTTGTATAAGTTGCAATATCATTTAGATCTTTTCGCTGACTCGTAACATCCATCGTGAACTTTATTTCTTGCGATTATTTAACACGGATTTTTATTCTCATCACTGGATTTTTTTACATCCGGCACACTATTTAACCATCCCAATAATAGACTAAGTAAGATGATTGAACGTATATTGCCACGGAGACTCTCAAAATAAAATAGTGTGTTAGCAAAAGCCAAGAGTCAGTTTCCGTTTTCAAGAGCGGAAATCGCGTCTTCATTTATTCATTTATTAAACTTTATCTTGTCTAATATTTTACGATGTGATCTTTAATATGCAGGCTTACTTTGAACTTTTTTCTATTCTTATCATTTTGCTGAGAAAAAATTATTGCTTAATTTTTAATGTTAATTAATTTTTCATTTTTTTAGAAAAATTTCAAATTTTTATCACTACATGCTTTTCCAATACTCCAGCAGCAGTTAAAGCTACAAAAATACACATTTTTCTGTCGGTCGATCGAAATTGTTGCTACAAGATCTGTAATTTGTCGTCGTGGCTGGATGCCGTCGCAAAAATCCACTCCATCAAACTAACAACTCGTTTCCTCTCTTCTTTTCTCAGTTAACCTCTACTTTTTCTTCATCTTCTTATTCTTGTTTCAGATTTTTTTTTCGTTTTATACAAACCTTCATTCTTTGCATCCTTATGTACTTACACGTGTATCGGTTTGTAATAACAAGTGTTTACTTATTTATTTATTTATTTATTTATTTA
>JZSA01002006.1:0-12194 GCA_000956155.1 Cotesia vestalis | reverse complement strand
AACTGGATACAATTTATGTGAATTTAAAATAAAAAAAAAAAAAAAAAGACATTTCTAACTATTCATTTAATTCGGAATTCAATCTTTCTCTTGATAGGAATGTGGCCTTTTAATTTACTAGAACTTCGATTCGAGCGTGTTACAGTGCAATTAATGTAGGTCAACTGTATTCTTCGATTCACATTTACGGATTTCAATGAAATTTTATACTACTAATTAGTTTTACTTTGAAGGGTAGGTCAAGTTAAATTGTATGTTATCCACTAGCTTTTTTTTTTTTTTTTTTTTTTTTTTAAGTGTCATTAATATTATTAATTTACGATGATAACACAGTTCAACTCAAGTGATCATCAGCCGTATTAATTTAATAAGAAATCCGCGATCACAACTCATTATCCGTACACGTTTTATAGTTGATTTACTTCGACCGCTAAAATATCCTGATTAAAACATCCGATAATTGAACAAGTATTTTATGACTTGATTCTAAATAGTTAGTGCTGGCCAAAAATAAACTGAGGATTAAAGAGACATGTAAATTATTTCTAGCGTAATTTATCAATTAAATAATTTAAAATTAAAAATTTTACGATTTTTTATTAAATATTTTTAACTGCTTAAAACTGCGTAAATATTTTTTTTTTTCAATTTATTAACGATAGTACATGTACAAGTGAACTTTTGCAAGCTTTTTTTGTTACAATAAATATAAAAAAATTATTAAATAAAATTTAAAATTTAATTTGAAATCAATAAACTCAGCTGGCTACTTTAAGTAGTATAAACCTTAAATTCGGTCAGACTTCCATTAAATATTCAGTAACCTTGAAAAAAACTTTTTTAAACTAAAATCGTGTTTAATTTTGCGACTTGAAGTTAAAAGTTTGTCTTGAAGTTGGACAACCGCAGTGTCTTCAGTAATTTGCGTGAAGTTTTGGGTCAATACATTAAAACCCACAAAGTTTAGAAATTATTGATGACACCAAGACTAGTTTATAATTATTAATTTCTATTTTTTATATATTAAATAGTAAATATTAAATATTTATTAAATCATATTAAACACTTACTCAATTAAGCTTAATTATTTAACTAATATTATTGTTGATGACATCATGATTGACTTAATTAAGTTCATCAAGATTTACAAAGTTATATTTTCCAAGTTTGTGTCTGATATTTCTGACACGCAATCCAACAAGCCAAGTGAGTCCTAACCCGATAAAAATCAGTCTCCTTTCATGCTACACCGAGAGAAAAAATTAGCAAAGTTGTAAAAAGAAATAAATTGTTCAAAATTTTTAACAAATAAATTTTTTAACACAAAATTTTTTGATGCAAATTTTCTACTGTGTAGAAGAAAAAAATAGTAAGTTGAAATTTATTGAATTTTTAAATAATTTTTATAAAAATAAAATTTTCTAAAAAAAAAATTATCTTGAAAAAATTCAAATTTGAAAAATAAAAAAAAAATAAAATTTTGATTACTTCAATAAGCAACCTCGTTACTCAGTACTTAAATATAACACTGGAAGCCCTAAAAAAAAAAATAAAAGAAAAGAATGTTATCGAACCCGGGTTCTTTCCCGGGTTGCCCATTAAGTACGCTTAATAACGTACACGGTATCATTTCAACCCAAGGTTTGTTAGGTATATTCACCTCTCGTATGTTCCCTATATAATAGACGTTTACGACTTTGCCTTACATCAAGATTTGTTACAATTGTGCCTCAGCATAAACCATCGCCTAAAGTATCTCAATTCGTTTTTCCGTTAAACTTTGTCTCTCCTTCATAAACAAAAAAGACAGAAAGCGGAAAACTTTAATCTTGAGCATTAAGTTTCTTCTCTTTTTATCATTTCCCAAGATACCAAAAGGCTGCTTGTGAGTTCTTTTCGAAAAGGGTGGTGAAATGTGAACATCAAGCACGGTGAGAAATACAAATTATTGTTTTCACACAAGATGTGAAAAGCTTACCAGATTACATTTACCTTTGCGTATTGGAGCATACTCTCTAATTCCTGTTTTCTGAGATTTAAGTCCGTGCTTTTCATCATGAGAAGGTGTAGTGCAGTTTGTATGCTTACAAATAAACCAATAAGACTCTGAGGAAAATACGGAATAAAGATGCGACCGGGTTTTAACGGAGAACCTGCCATAAACAGACTTCCAGCTCTTTTCGCTATTTACTCACTATTTACATACCTAGATTTCATTGGTTGGAAATTAGATTAGTTTTTTCATTTTTAGATTAGAATAGTTTATTAAATATATTACATAAACATTAAATCAAATAGTCTTGAATAATTTTCTTAATTTTTGAGATATTTTTTTTGCACACTAATAGAAGGATTTATTTTAAATAAATTAAAAATAGATATTTAATGTTAACAAATTTTTTTTATTTAAATATATATTATTTTTAATCAAATAGGGGAGGGTGGGGCAAGACGGTCCACCTTAAAAATTGACCAAAAATTTATTTTTCTAATATTTTGGAAGTGGACCATCTTGCCCCAAAAAAAAAATTTTTTTTTTGGAACTTTCGAAAAATTCCGGTGAATTGAGTCAAAGTTGGACGAGAGTAAATCGACTTGATAGTAGAAAGCCACAAAAAATAAAAACTGGCTTAGGTGGACCGTTTTGCCCCACTCTCCCCTAATACTTCGTTTTGGTTTATTTAATTAAATCGACTTATTTATTTTATTTTAATAAAGATTTGTTAACTATTGACAAATCTAGCTTTAAATAAATTACCAAATTTAATTTAATTAAAATTGAATTTTTTTTTTAATTGCACTTATATTTTATTGAATTTTTTACAAATAAAATTGAAAAAAAATTTTTTAAGTAAAAAAAGTGAAAGATAATTTTAATAAACATATTTAGCAATTTTATCAAAATCAAATTACCGAATAAAAAAAAGTTTAATAATTTTTAGAAGAATGTTGCAGATAATTTAGAATTAAACTACTGAAACGCAAGATTTAATATAATTTTCACGAAGATTGGTCTCTTCAGCTGCTATTTTTTCTGCATTCTCTATATGCAACTCGCAGAGACTAATGTGAGGAAGCCCATTCGTTACAGTCCCACCAACAACAGCGACGTCATTTCGGATGTCTTTGAATATCTATTTGTTGTAGTCGGTCTCATATCGTTATTTGCAAAAATATAATAAAAAATAAATTTAACATTATTGACTTTTAATAACGTGTTTTTTTCAACTAATAATTATTAAATGAGTAGAATTTTTGGAAATTTCCTCAAAAATATTATAAATTAATTTTAAGATGCATAAAAAAAGTATTATTTTTTTATAGACATTCTTTACACTAGGAGGGTACTAGGATCTCCTTAAAAAATTAATTATCACAAAATTGCTAATTTATTTAGTAATTTTGTAAGTCCAAAAATTAATTTTTTCAAAATAAAAAAAAAAAAAATTGCGGTACCGATAAAAGACGAATTGAAATGACACTACCGATGTCTTTGAATATCTATTTGTTGTAGTCGGTCTCATATCGTTCATATCGGTCTCATTCGTCAAACAAGAAATCTACGTATCCGTGTCGAGTGTGGCCGAATGTCGCTTTTTTTTATTTTTTAAATGACTTTGTTGCACAGTAAAACACAATATAAAGTAAAGTAAGGGTTAGGGATTGACAGTGGTATGTTCTAGTTCGATAAGCTTACAATAAGCTGCTTATTATCGAACATCGATATGTCTTAGTCTCATTTTATTTCATTCGACTTACTTTTGATCTTTTTTATTTTTAAATTAGTACTTGACTGTAAAAATTATTGAATTTTTTTAACAAAGCGGTCCAATAATTTTTTTTTTCAGTGTACTTCAAATCTTAGCTACAACGAAGTTAGTCCACTAATAGTTTAAAGATCTCTCCGACTGCTCAATGGCATACCAGGTATCCACTCTAGCAAGTGGAGAAAATTTCTGGAATTCATCGCTATTAATTTAAGGATCACGTTGTCAAAAACTTTGATTAAATTCCTCGCTAAATGTATGCTTTGTTCATTTTAAATCAACCGGAAGAAAATCGGGAAGAATTTTCTGTCACTTTACCAATGTACGAAGCTCTCTAAGTACATTTAACAAGACTTACTGATATATATTTTTTATTTTTTATTATTTATCTTGACTGCAGTTGGATGGTTCTTTTTTTTTTTTTTTTTTTTATATGTACCACTGGAAAGGACGTCTCACAAAAGACACATTTATTGCATATATTTTTCACAATCAAGCTAGATTGTTAAAACACGAGTTATATATAGTTCACCAAGTCCTGTCGCTTTTTCAGTTTAATTATAATAAAATAAATAAAACGAAGCGCAATAGGATGACAGTAACGGATAGGTAAATACAAATTTGTTGTTTTCTACTGTATTTTCTGTTCGTCAAACAGCTCTAGGCATCAAAAATTAAATGTGTCATATAAATAGTTTAAAACAGCAAAAACAATTTTTGTTATTGTGATTATTATTGATATTTTTTTAAATAATTGAAAAATTTTTTTTTTCAAATTTCTTGAAAAATTAATCTCTTTGATTGAAAAAATAAAGATTTTTGAGAAAAAAAATTTTTTTTCATTGAAGAATTGAATAAAAATCGAAAAATTGCTCACAATGGTGATTTTTGCAAAAACAAAAAATTTGAAGCTTCGGGGCACTATGAAAAAAAAATCTTAGCGCTTTGAATTTTTCAGGGATTTTAGGGGACACTTGGAGGTTGAAAAATTACCGACGATATCCTTTGTTCATCCATTTTATCCAAAGTTATACCAAGTTATCCAAATATCCTTAATTATGCGAATTTTTGTCGTTTTTTCAGTTAAAGTTTTCAATTAAAAAAAAATTTTTTTGACAAAAGCTATTCACAGTATCTTATAGAGAATATTGTGTAGTTTTTAAAACCGTCCTTCGATTTTCTATACGATCATTATTTCCAGAGTTATTGATTGTCAAAGTGAAAAAGTAGTTTTTTGCTTTGACTGACGATAACTCCGCGGCAAATCATCGTACAGGCTTTTTGATTACGTCAAATTGAAGGTAATTCAATTTTCTAAAAAAGCTTTTCAGCAAAACAATAGAAAAAAATTTTTTGAAGCCCGTAGATTTTTTTGAAGACGAGAAAAAATTTGGAAAATTTTTTTTTTTCTAGTTTTCTTAGGATTTCTTCAGACCCGAACATGATAAAAAATTTTCATGGTCATATCTGGAAACTAGACACTTGGCGCTACAATTTGCTTTTTTTTTGTTTGCTGTACGATCATTTTCCTCGGTGTTACAGCTCGTTGAAAATCACCCAAAAATTAATTTTTGTGACTGGTGTATTTTACATATTTGTATATATTATATATAAATGTATATATGAAAAATATATCAAAAATGCATGTGGGTACTCAAATGAAAGCTCTTGATGAGTGTAACATCAGGATGAGCTTATATTTTTGAAAACTTCCATTGTTAAGAAATTACAGTGCAATTTAAAAAAAATCATTATTTAATAAAGCAAGATTTTAATTTTTCTTATTTTACAAGTCACGGCAGTCATATAGTGACTTCAAGGTTGCTAGTAATTTAACTAAAGAAACTAAAGAATTTAATTTTTGTCAAAGTAAAAATTTTTTTATTCTCACAAAATAAATTTTTTCTCAGAAAAAAAAAATTGAATTCTTTTCATGTTGAATTTTACATAATATATGAATATAAAAACTACATACTTCATCTATGAATATTGTATAAAATTCAACTTTTGTGTAAATATTAATTTATCTGTAAATTTTATATACTTTTTTTATAAATTTCACAGAGTTTTTATTTCCGTGCTCAAAAATTTGAATATTTTTTTTCCGGTAATTTGAATTTTTTTTTTTTTTTTACAACTGTCAAACCTACTTTCAAAGCTAAAAAAAGCTGCGAAATCAGGAAGCTTGATTTCCACAGATCTAATTAAAAGTTTTAATTAAAGATTTATTTCAACGCTTGCTAAGGAATTGACATCGATTTTTTAGCTGATTTCTGGAATTACTAATTACACCGCTTTCCTTTTTTTTTTTTTTTTTTTTTTTTTTTTTTGTAAAAATTCGTCAGCTTTAAATATCTTTCAGACAGTTATTGCTTTTAGCTTTTATATCAGTGAGACAAAGTGGGCTTGATCTTGTATTAGCCTGTTGCAAAAAGTGCCATCTCAGAATTTACAGGAAATTTACAGTGCGAAAGAAAGGGAGCAAAAAATGGAATTTAATTCGAAGGATATTCCAGTGAGGAGCTTTTACTTTTAGCTAAAATAAATTTTAATTAACTGAAACAAGTTTTATGGGTCAATATTTTTTTTAAAGTTTAAGTTTTTCAATATTAATAATAATTTTCAATAAAATTTGACCTTTTAAAAACATTGAACCTAATTTCCATAAAGATTATTTTTTTATTTCTAAGTCTGGCTGATAAATTCTTATAGAAAAAGTTAAAAATAATAAATAATTAAAATTACTACGTATAATTAAATAAAAAATTAATTACTTTAATGGCACTGAAATGAACTAACAAGTGTTTAGAATTTTTTAATAAATAAATTATTATATTAATAATATAATAGTAGCAACCTTGCAGTCACTATGTGACTGTCGTGACGTGTGAGTTATAAAAAATTAAAATCTTGCTTTATTGAATAATGAATTTTTTTAAATTGCACTGTAAATTCTTAACAATGGAAGTTTTCAAAAATATAAGCTCATCCTGATGTTACACGCATCAAGAGCTTTCATTTGAGCACCCACATGAATTTTTCATATATTTTTCATATATACATATATATATAGTATATATATAAATATATAAAATATATGAAAAATTGATGTGGGTACTCAAATGAAAGGTCTCGATGAGTGTAACATCGGGATGAGCTTATATCTTTAAAAATGTCAATATTTCACAAGATACAAGGTAATTTCTTAATTATCTATCTAGAGATAGAGATATTTTTAAATGCAGCCTAAATTGACATTACTAGATTTACAGAAACATCTCGTAAATTCTATCCGAACTTGCTATTGAAAAGGAGTTAAATGCACTGACAAAATCCTACAAATGCACAGATAAAAAAGTAAAACCCAAAGGAAAAGAAACATCCGATGGGTATGAAGTATCTCGAAGGATAAAATTCCTGAGCTTCAAGGATGCGTACGAGACATCGTTGAGGATATAACATCAGGATATGCGAGTGCGCAAGGGCGTTGGCGCTGGGATGACGGACCACCACCATACATTGTGGGTATTTTTTGAGGTGGTAGTAGTGACAGTAGTGGGAGTACGCGGGAGAATAACCAGAGGGTGGAAAACCCAAAGAGAGTATCTAACCCAGTCGCTCTGTCAGCGTCTATCGATACGCATATCGTTCCACCTTTTAATCATGAACCTGACGTGGAATATCGCGCAAATATTTTGTGCTTTTATTTAAATTGTTTATAAATATATAACATTACCTCACCTTTTTGCAGTTTCAAATTTTCGTTAGGATTTACGTTTTTAAAAAAAAAAAAAAAGTGGAAAAGTGCGGCGTTTTTCTTCGGAGATATTTATGCACTGAGAAACAAACTCGTAAGTTTATTTCTTTGTTTCTTCTTTGTGTTTGCTTTCTTGCACTAGGCATTATGTATTTTTAAATTTGTTCGGTGTTTTATATTTACATATGCTTCAGATTTTCACTTCTTTGTGCTTCTTCAATTTTTCTTCTGTGAAAATCTGATCATACTGAAAGAAAAGTGAATAGCTCGCTGAATTATAACGTCACAAGTATAAAAACATTTCTAAAATTTTTTTTTTTAGCTACTCGAATTACGCATTAGTTTAAGTAACTATTGATAAATAATTACAAATTATTAGACTGAAAGGTTGTTACGCACGATGTCTCAGATAGCTCAACTGTCCGAGCTCTTAGTGCGTACCCAAAAGATCCGGGTTCGATTCCCGGTCCTGGCTGTCCAAATTATTTTTCTATTTTCTGAATTGAAGTTAAATAAAATATATTAAATTATTTATTTATTGTTAATAAGTTCTTCTATCAGTGTCATTTTTATTCGTAGAATTTGTCAGATAAATTTTTTTCTACAAAATTTTTTCATCAAGCTAATTTGAAAAAATAAAATATTCATTTTTCTTGTGAAACCTTATTAAAAAGTAAAATTTTACTACATTCCGCAATTCCAAGGAAGAATTAAAAGAAAACATCAGAAACCTGTCAAGTAAATCTTCTTTCAATTAAACAATTTCTCCCTGCTAGAAAAATAAATCCGAGAAATAAGATATAAGAAGTAAATGAAAAAAAAAAAAAAAAAAAAAAAAAGTTATAGTGTATAAACTTTCCACTCAGTTGGACGCCGTTGTCTTCTCATCAGTCCAAGTTCCTCATCACGTCCTTCTTATCTCGGATGTTATTTGACCCTGCTCTTGCTCTTGCTCCTAGTCCCACCCTCTCGACGCTTAATGTTCTGTCTAAACGACTACTTCAACTGTCTGCGTTTGGGCTCAAGCTTCTTTTGTAACGAACAATCTTTGATTTTTCGGTAACTTAGGGACCGCTGACCCGCTGAGCCACCCAGAACGTTTCTTACCACATTAAAATTGCGATAAATGACACTCTTTCAACCTTTTTCATGCTTCTTACCTTCAAGGGTTGTAATTAATGTTTTCCTCTGTATCGTTGACATCTTCAGATGTTCAGATAAAATGAAAAAGGTTTTTTCTGTTCTTTTTTTCATTTTAGAAATATATACTAGAACATACATGTAAAAAATATTTCCAAAGAATTTTTATTATTGATGATTAAAAAAAAAAATTTTTTTTATTAAAAAAAAATTTTTTTTAGTAAAAAAAATTTTTTTTCAATATTTAAAAAGTCTATTTGCTTATAATTAAATTAAAAAAATGGTGTGTGTACTTATGTACACGCGTCAGAATTTATACTTCTTTGGGATATAATAAAAAAAATTTTAAAGAAAACAAAATGCAAAAATGATCGAAGAAAAATGTTAAAAACATTCAAAAAAATTTTATTACAATAAAAATTTAGCTTTCGTATAAATATAAAATCATTAATTATCATATTAATTTAATTAAATATTATTCAAGATTTTTCTGAATCAACTAACTTTGGAGTTGCAAAGTATCAATAGTTTACAATCGATAATTATAAAATATTTAAATTATTTATTTAAAATATATGTTTCTTATAAAATAGTTCATTATTTATTATTTAACCCAGTGATAATATTTTTTTAATTAATATTTATTCAAAAATAATATTAATTACATGAATTAAAAGACAAATATTGTAGTACGAAACAAGATTTTGTTTCCAATAAAATTCCGGAAAATTATTAAAATGGTCTATAATATAAATTTTAAAAAATATGGATAGAATTACTAGATTCGATAAACAAAATGATTAAGTCTGTATTAAAAAATTATCAACTCAATAAAAAGATACCTAAATAAAATGGGTACTACAATATTTATATTTTAGTTCAAATATTTTAATTCACAAAATTATTATTATTTTTGAAAAAAATATTAATTAAAAAAAAATAATTACCAAGTTAAATAAAAACTAAAATATTTAATTGACCATTTTTTAGAATTGATTATTAATATGAATAATATATTTGATATTAAATGGTATTTCTATTGAATCTTAAAATTTTACTCTCCTCATTTTTTTTTTTTTTTTCATAACGCGCCTAAAGAAGTATGACTTAAAAAAAAAACAGAAACCATAGCTCTGCTATGGTTTATTAAAAGTAATCCAGCAAAGGGAAAGAATAGTTGGAAATCTTTTATGCAGATGAATAGTCGCAGATATACAGTAACAATGTCAGAGAAATGACAGTTGACGTGCACCCTTGTCTCATGACTCTCTTGACAGCTCACCTTATGAATAGATTGGCAAGAGCTTTCTCGTGTCAGGCCACAATGAGGTTGCTCTAATGTACAGCAAAAGCGAGTAAAGCATATGAACAAGTTTAAGCCGAACTTTGCCGACGGATGGCGAGTGGATTTATCAATAAAAGCCATAAGATTAATCAACGGCGTCGGGCGACTTTCTACATCACTAAACCTGATACAGTTAGTGACGTTCCGCGTGAGAGCTTTTGCTCTCGGACCTGGCGTCAATTAATTACGTGGAAGAGACACAACGCAATTCAGAGTAACCTGTTATCATCCCGGTACAGAGTTTAAAGTGCTATCGATTTGAGCAATTGGATCTACATCCGCTTCAATTTAACCTCCGGATTGTTTTTTCGTTTTATTTGTCGATGAGGCACAGCCTCGTGCTATATACTCGCCTACATCTATTGTCCATTATTCTTTTCTGCTTTATACTCTTGTTTTATTTGCCACTTCAGCGAAATACGATTATTTCTTATGTACTTTTTACTGAGGACAGTCTAGTCGATCAAATGAAGTTAAATCTACGATATTTTCAAATAGGATTACATCAATCTAGATCGTTTACAGTAAATTAGAAAAATTAGTGCTCATAATAATAACCTGCAACCTTTCAGTCACTTGTGAAATATAAACAAATAAAATTTGGCTTAATAAATCATCAATTTTGTTAAATTGCACTGTACTTTCTTAAATATTTACTTTTTTAAAGATATAAGCTCATTCTGATGTTACACTCATCAAGAGCTTTCATTTAAATACCCACATGATATTTTTCATATATTTTTCATTTATACATATATATATAATATATATATAAATATATAAAAATATTAATGTGGGTACTCAAATGAAAGGTCTTGATGAGTATGATATCAGGATGAGCTTATATCTTTGAAAATGTCATTAGTTGACAAGATACAAGGTCATTACTTGATAATTGACATTTTTAAAAATATAAACTCATTTTGATGTTACACTCATCAAGAGCTTTTATTTGAGTACCCACATGGCATTTTTTATATATTTTATATATTTTATATATTTATATATTTCACAAATACTATATATATATAAAATATATGAAAAAATGGTGTGGGTATTCAAATGAAAGCTCTTGATGAGTGTAATTTCAGGGTGAGCTTATATATTTAAAAATATCATTAGTTGACAAGATACAAGGTCATTACTTGATAATTGACATTTTTAAAAATATAAACTCATTTTGATGTTACACTCATCAAGAGCTTTTATTTGAGTACCCACATGGCATTTTTTATATATTTTATATATATATGATATTTGTGAAATATATAATATATATAAATATATGAAAAATTGATGTGGGTACTTAAATGAAAGGTCTTGATGAGTGTAACATCGAGATGAGCTTATATCTTTAAAAATGTCAATAGTTCACAAGATACAAGGTCATTTCTTAATTTCTCAGGAAATTTTTGAAGATATAAGCTCATCCCGATGTTACACTCATCGAGACCTTTCATTTGAGTACCCACATCAATTTTTCATATATTTTATATATTTATATATATTATATATATGTATATATGAAAAATATATCAAAAATACATGTGGGTCCTCAAATGAAAGGTCTCGATGAGTGGAACATCGAAATGAGTACCCACATAGCATTTTTTATATATTTTTCATATATACATATATATAATATATATAAAATATATGAAAAAATGATGTGGGTATTCAAATGAAAGCTCTTGATGAGTGTAACATCGAGGTGAGCTTATATTTTTAAAAATGTCAATAGTTCTCTAGATACAAGGTCATTTCTTAATTATGGATCTAGAGAATATTGTCAAATAAATACGAGATAATATTTAAATGAAAGAATTATTTATAAAAATCGAGTCTCGTTAGATTTAAAGAAAATTTCTTTACAATTCACGGAATTTCCAATTTTTCCAATATTTTATTTAAACTCTACAGTTTAATATAATTTTTCAATCTGCAAATTTTAACTCAGCAAGTTTTTTTAGCTTCTCCAGATTGAGTTCTTCCTCGGAATGAATTCTACTCTCAGGAGAGTGAATAAATAAAATATTATTTCCTCTACATTCACTCCACGTTTAAGCAGCGATATCTCCGCAAATTTTTTCCGTGTATTAATGCATCATAACAATAATAAAAATGATTTAAAGTGAGTGTACCCCGTGTTTTTCATTTTCCGAGAGTACAGAATAGCTTTTTTTTT
>JZSA01002005.1:0-19643 GCA_000956155.1 Cotesia vestalis | reverse complement strand
AAAAATAGATGAGCTAGTAGTACATTATTGTTACATTTACTAGATAATACTCCTCGTTAAGCGACGTTGAACTTTTAATAAAAAAAAAAAAAAAAAAAAAAAAAAAAAAAAAAAAAAAAAAACCGGCTGATAAATTTTTAAGGTTCTTCATTTCATCCTTTCTAATTTACGTTCATTCCTACTGAAATAATAAATTGTACTGTTGCGTGACGTCAGAGTATTGTCTATAACCTACTTTCTATATTAAATTTTTCATCTTCATCTCCATGATGGTCGCAGCCGTCAGTCTCCTGGAAATATATAATTTTAAATAATTTTACACGGACACAATATTCTTACCCGCTGTGGCATATGAAAAAAAAAAATTTAAATGGCTACCTCATTGTGCTTTGCATTGCTGTCACGCCTCCAGGCACATATTTAACACACTGTATTTAATGCGAGCTTAAATACCGAGTTTCTATCCACTGGCAATAAATACCCCTTTGTTAATGCGATCCAGTAAGCCAGAGAGGTAAAAGAAAAATAAATAAGAGATTGTGGATGTGCAAGGAAGAGTTATACTTTACTTACGTCCATTTGTTAATTGGCTGGCATTGTTGTATACTCAGAAGATCCAGAGATGTTAAGTGAATTTGGTAGTTCGTTTATTGCATTAAGTTATACTGACACTAAAGTTTCATCAAACATCCCCCGCTGCCTTTTAAACTCAGAAACCGGGGTTTAAATTTACCCAGACTTCTAGATAGGAAGATTTTAAGGTTCTTCATTTCATCCTTTCTAATTTACGTTCATTCCTACTGAAATAATAAATTGTACTGTTGCGTGACGTCAGAGTATTGTCTATAACCTACTTTCTATATTAAATTTTTCATCTTCATCTCCATGATGGTCGCAGCCGTCAGTCTCCTGGAAATATATAATTTTAAATAATTTTACACGGACACAATATTCTTACCCGCTGTGGCATATGAAAAAAAAAAATTTAAATGGCTACCTCATTGTGCTTTGCATTGCTGTCACGCCTCCAGGCACATATTTAACACACTGTATTTAATGCGAGCTTAAATACCGAGTTTCTATCCACTGGCAATAAATACCCCTTTGTTAATGCGATCCAGTAAGCCAGAGAGGTAAAAGAAAAATAAATAAGAGATTGTGGATGTGCAAGGAAGAGTTATACTTTACTTACGTCCATTTGTTAATTGGCTGGCATTGTTGTATACTCAGAAGATCCAGAGATGTTAAGTGAATTTGGTAGTTCGTTTATTGCATTAAGTTATACTGACACTAAAGTTTCATCAAACATCCCCCGCTGCCTTTTAAACTCAGAAACCGGGGTTTAAATTTACCCAGACTTCTAGATAGGAAGATTTAATGACTTTAAACAGGATATTTAATTTTACTACGAGACCATTGATTTTGTTTGCGAATTACTCTATTATCTAACTATTCAAAACTTTCATTAATATGTGCTCTGAATTTTGTCGTAATTGCTGAGGAATTTTTAAATATTTGCACAAAATTAAATTCAAATAAATTTCTTTTTTTTTTTTTTAATTAAATAAAAAAATTTTAATAAAACTTTAAAGAAAAAATTAAAATAAAATTCTTTATTGTCGATAATAATTTTTATAATTAAATTTTTAAATCAATTTAATTATTTTTTTAAATAGAATACTTTTGTTGTCATTTTTTACTTTTATTATTTAATTAATTAACTTCAATGGCAATATAGTAATTAAGTTAATGTAATACTCGCGATTTTGCTCAATATTTTCGAAGTCCTTTCGCTTCTGTTGAGTCACAACAACTGTAATATATTCAATATTCGATAAATTAAAATAAAAAGCCTATAAAAATTCCTAAATTAAAAAAATAAATAGTTTAATACAAAAATTAATTTGATTTTTGTAAATCAGCTATTTTTGATTTTTTTTGCTGACTTAATTTTTGTTTTAATATTAATTTTATCACTTAATAAACTTATAAGTGAATATTTAATTTTAAATAATTTTTTTAATGAAAAAAAAAATATAGAAAAATTAAAAAAAAAAAAAAATTTTTTTTAATTTATAAAAAGAAAAATTTCAAAAATTTTATGGTGAAAAATAAATTAAACTTGACTAGTAGATAAATAAGGACTTCAACTATTGGATAAAAATTAATTTTATTTTATTTTTTGTTGATTACAAAACTAAAATTAATTATTAATTATTAAACTAAAATTTCCAGCATGTACCGCAATTTTTTTTTTATTTAATGCTGATGTTAATATTCTTCTCCGCTAAGGTAATATTAAAATATTCAATGAAGAATATAAAGATGTATCGGAAGAAGTTTTGTGTACAACGGAAATGTTGTGTTGAAGCTAAACCATCAGTGAGTGAAACTTTACCGGAGCCATACACAAACTTACTCGAGGCTCTTTCAATCTACGATCAAAGTTTAACCTTCCGCAAGTGTATTCCTCTTAAGTGTAACTTCTGAATTGCAAGCTTTTGGTTATTGTTATTATTATTGTTATTTATAAAGCTTCTTAATAAGAATTAAAAATTAAAGAGTCGTAAATTCTATCGAAAAAATAAAATATCAGTCAAGTTTTTCCTAATTGGAGAGGATTAAATTAAATTCTTTTTGGTTTGTATTGCTGGTACCTTATTTAAAGGCTGGTTGCCAAAAAACTTAACAAGCTGATAAATTGATTTTCGATACCAAAAATTACTAGTGGTGTGTGTGTGTTTTTAAGTAATTGGATTATCTATTTTTAATATCATAATAAAAATTGTATATAGATTTTCACAACCGAAAAAGACTCCAATGTACCACCTCCAACAGTTAAAGTCGGTGATATGAACACAGTAGTCAAAACCGACTCTAAATAATAATTAATTAAAAAAAATTGTATATGTTCTTATTATTAGTTTTTAATCACAAAAAGTTCAAGGAGATTCCAGTGACCCGAATGTTATAGAATAGAGGAAAAGCACCTAAATTATAATTGGAAAAATTTTATGAAATTATAAAAGTTTGAATAATTATTATTATCCAGTCTAAGTTTCAGGTGCTGTTTCTGAACTTTTCTTTTTTTTTTAATTCAGGTTTTTATTGTCAAAATGTAAATACGACAATAATTTGGAAATAGTTCGATTTTTTTTGTTTTAATTATTTCCTATTGTTCAAGCTTTTGAATTTTCGTTACATTTTTTTTTTTTTTTTTTAATTTATTTACTATATTTACGCGTTTATTTTTTTTTTGTTGTTTTATTTACTTGCAAAGTTGCTGTCCCTGCAACTAATCGGATGCTTTCAACGCAATTAGATTTGTAGAATAAGAACTAGAATTTTAATTTATTTTTAACCAAAAATTTCGTTCGAATAAATTTTTTTTTGTGAAATTTAATTTTACGATTATTTATTAAAAATTTTTTACTGCTTATAACTGCATACTTTACTGTCTTTTCAAATTATCATCACCGGAAACTCTAAAAACACTAGGCTGCTAATGAAAAATAAAAAAAAACGTACTAATAATTATGATTGTAATATTTATAAAGATGATAAATAAAACAAGACTGGCAGCAGAATAAAAGTTAAAGAACGTTTAGATAAAAGGGAAAAGTAAATTCTGTGAATATTCCAGAGGGTTAAATGTTCCTAGCTCTTTGCACAGGGTATGCATAATGCAGTAGACTGATGACTAACAATGCCATGTTCTCTCTTTGCTGGAGATATATAGTATACAGACGTATATATACTGTATGTTGACTCAATTTTAGGATTTTAATGTATGCGTTTATCAACATGGTGTTCAAATTGCATCTGCTAGTTTAAAAACGTCTTCATGTCATATAAGTGTCATCTAAGTACGTATTTTACTGTTTTATTCATAAATTTTTTTTTTTTTTTTTATGCAAAAAAATTTTTTAAAAATTCACTTTTTATAAAATTATTTTTTATAAAAAAAAATAAAAATTATTTTTCATAAAAAAAAAATAAAAATTATTTTTCATAAAAAAAAAATAAAAATTATTTTTCATAAAAAAAAAATAAAAATTATTTTTCATAAAAAAAAAATAAAAATTATTTTTCATAAAAAAAAAATAAAAATTATTTTTCATAAAAAAAAAATAAAAATTATTTTTCATAAAAAAAAAATAAAAATTATTTTTCATAAAAAAAAAATAAAAATTATTTTTCATAAAAAAAAAATTAAAAATTATTTTTCATAAAAAAAAAAATAAAAATTATTTTTCATAAAAAAAAAAATTAAAAATGTTTTTCATAAAAATTATTTTTCATAATAAAAAAAAAAAAAGACAAAAAAAATTATTTTTAACACAGATCGAAATTTTTGGAGAAAAAAAACATGAAACAAGTATCTATCCTCTTTTAAATACTAAAAATATAATCCAGATAAATTTGATAGGACACTTGTTTTTAAAACTGACAATCGTATCATTCAAAAAACAATAAAGTCACTAGTGAATATTCACGGGCAGTAAAAAAAAGATAATCGGACTGTCGAGCCGCTCAAGAGCGGATTTAAAAGATAGACAATATTTACAGAAGAGATTCCAACTGTCCACAATGTTATTTTTATAGGTCATGACATCACAAGAGTTATGATTTTTATTTTGCGATTTTATTGTCAAGCTTTAGAGAGTAACCTTTTATAAACTGTCGCTTAAGCTTTCAGGTGTCATTTATAACTTCAAATCCTAGACCTAGATCCTTCCTCTTCCGTGCTTCGTGAGCGAGTTGATTACTTCAGTAATAATTATAAATTTAAAAGTTTAAAAAAATTTAAGAAAAATCTATAACAATTATTGAGCAGCTGGATTCTTTATAAAACTTAATCGAATACAAACCGGATTAAAATTGATTGAAACCACAGAACCGCTAGGGATAATATCGATGATATAGTCAGCCCTTGATTGATATCTTTTAAAAATTTATTACTTTTTTAAATTAAAACGATTAAATTTATTTTTCAAGAATTCTTAATAATTTCTGACGAAATTATAATTTTTTTCAATCAAATTTTTGGTAAATTTAATTATTAAATCAAAAAAAAATTTTTTTTAAAAAAAAAATTTTTTGGAAAATTTTTCAATTTTAAAAATAAAAAATTCACGCAATAAATTTTTTTTTTTTGTAAATCTACATTGATAGAAGGATTTAATACGGAGTACTAAAAAAAAATTTTTTAAATAGATTTTTTTAATAAAAATACAAACGTTAAAAAATTTAGAATTTTTTTCACTATTTTAAATTGAAGATTTTTACATAAAATATTTAATTAATAAATATTCATGTTAATTTTTATAATTCGACTTAAAATTAATTGAAGAGCTCATGAACCATTCATAGTTACTTCAGAATATTTTTTACAAGACACCCGTAGGTTGTGTAATAAAATAAAACTTTCCAAAAAATTTAATTTAAGTCGAGTCCTTACGTTGGTTGATTTGTCATGAATTGACCCGTATATTTATATATCTATATAAATATAGAGAGAAAGAGAAAGAGACAAGATAAATAATAGAGAAGATAGCAATATAACCAGAGAGACAATTCCATCGAGATTCCGGTGCTCTTTGCTCGGAAGCCACCAAGCGAAACCAGGACGTTCCAGAGAACCTGAAAGAAATTTCTTTGCAACAGGAAAATAGAATTTTATAGCATACTGAACGATTCATGCGGAAATTGCCGATAACCAACAACTTTTCATAAATTTTTTTTTCACTCATTATTGCTATTTATTTCGCATCTCTAGAAGTCTCGATAAATTTTAATTATTTTTAACGAAGGCTACTCATATTTATTTATTTGCATATATATTTCAGAGAAAATTTAAACGCTTGAAAATTCATCGCAGCTTTTTTTAAACTCGATAAATTTGATCGATTTACCCACGAAATAATTTTTCAAAGCTCTATGAAGATAAATATTGCAACTATTGCAACGAGGAAATTATTTTTCATATTTTTTATTGAATTTTAAATATATATTCTGGTCTCTTGCTAGTTATAAGCGTGAATGCTAGCTTTATTACTCAGTCATAATTTTATGATAACTTTCTCGCGTAAAAAAATTGCAACACTTTTTCTTAGATATAAATTTATTCATAAAATAATAAAAGAATAAATTATTTACTTTGACAAATCAGCGCTGTATGTTTTTGTAAACTAAATAATTATTTGCTAACATTATTTATTGACTTAATTATTTTTTTAATCAGTCGGAAACTTTAATTGTATTTTAAAAGGAGATCCGAGTACCCTTCTAGTGTAAAGAAAGTCTATAAAAAAATTTTGAGTAGAAATAATTTTGTTGTGCGTCTTGAAATTAATTTTTAAATTAATTAATAACATTTTTGAGGAAATTTCTGAAAAAATTACCCATTAAATAATTATTTTAAAATAAATTTTAAAAATTTGACTACTTCCCATGGATCTCCTTAATTTAATTTCTAGAAAATTTAATAATTATTTTTTTTTATTGCTAATTTTTCAAAAAAATCAATTACAATTTTTAATTATTTTTTAAATAAAATATAAAAATTTTATTTATCAACAGAAAAAAAAAATTTACTAAAAATAACAATAATAAAAATTTCAAGGTTAAATAAATTAAATTCCTTGAGATAAAGCAGTTGTGCTTGTTATAAAAACCAATCCTTGTTTTTTTGTTATATTCTTATATTATTAAACCGATCCTTACATATGAATGATTTTGCAACAGGACGGATAGAAGGAAATCCTATCTTACTACAAAAGCGAGTCCCATAACATTATAATAAATGTTCCGCGTCATTATAGCACAAGGATTTTCATAATATTATCCCAACATTTTCAATGTATCCCTTCAAGGCATATAAAATGTAATTGTCCATTTTTATATTAAAAATCTTTAAAGTTTAAAGTGAATTTTTTCACAATCTCGAAGATATCTTCAGCTTATTAAAATTATTTAATATCCGTGAGAAAACTTTTCGGCAGCTAGTCGCAAGTTGAGAAAAATCTCGTTAAAAATTGAACGCGGGTTTTTGAGGCCGTGAAATTTTTTAAATAAATTTTTATTTTCCTTAAAAGTTATCTCGTTTCATCTGATGCAACGTCAATATTCCGAGATTTCTCTTGGCAATTAGTAGATAATTAATTTAGCTTATCTTAACTAAACAGTGATTGTTTAGCAGCCAGTTTCTATAGGTTGAACGTGGTAGTTTATCTATTTAGCTCGATAATATACAGTACAGTTTACTCAAACTAACACTGTGATCTATAACTAAGCCCAGATATTGTGCGGGCACACACACACACACACACACACCACTGACACATGTGTGTAATTATAGACACTCCGGGCAACAGTATTTGATTGTTCTTGAGTTTGAACTTCTCTTGAGTGTCTCAAGCGCCAAACAAATACAACTCCACTACGCTATAAATTTATAATAAATATTTTTAATCTATAATTATTTATTGTCAAAATCCTTTAAATTAAAATATATGATAGTCTTGAAGTTAAAATTTAGGCGCGCGCTTCGCGCTATTCAAATTTCTCCTATCAAATAAATTACAATAAAAAAATTCTTTAAAAAATTTACACTGATTATTTTTTTTTTTTATTTTAAAATTTACAATTTTTTTTTCATAATAATTTAAATATTAAAAAATTTCTAATATCAGTTAACTTCAGTTGTAATTACTGAAGTTAGCTATCAGCTGTTAATTTTAAAAATTTTTATAATAAATAAATTTCTACAGGTAGTTTTTTAAAATTTGAATATTTAGAATTTTCTTATTGAATTTTTTCATAATAATCTGTTAAAAATTCCTACAATAAAAATACATGAGAGTGTGAAATTAGTCAATAGTCTAAACTCGCAAAAAAAGTGGGACCTGATTCCTTATTGGTTAAAATTAAGGGGCTATTTAAATTTCTAATAAATAAAAAAAAATCAACAATCTTAGAAAAATAAATTAATTTAATTTTTAATAACAAGCTCTGTGAACTTTGAAAGAAATGAGGTTATTTGGTTAATTAGTTATTAAATCACACGTCAAATTATTAATAGAAAAAAAAAAAAAAAATATAAATCCTTTATATCTTGAGCGAACAACGCATTGTTGTCTTATAAACCAGCCAGCAAGTCAAACTGTCAACACAAAACAACTCTATTTATTTTCCCCCACTATTATACTCATTGTGCTAATATTCTGCTACTTAATGAAAGCTTATTCAGCAAAAGTTATAATAAATATATGTTAGACAGCGTTGAAATTAAATTATTATTTTTTGTCGTTGAAAGAAATTAATTTATTCATTTTATTTGACAAGAAAATTAAGATTGAGTTGTTAAAATTATTAGAATTGATCAGTTTAATTAACATACCATAATAGCGTGTAGTCAATTCAAATTTTTTGGAGCTAACGTTCCATCAATTTTTTTTTAGCCCAATGATTCTGCGAGGTAAAATGAAAATTTTCATCTACAACCTGGATAAAAACTCCATTTCGATTTATATTTATATTTCTATAAATAAAAACAGCTCACAAAGCATTTATCGAGTGCAAAAAGGAAAATAGTATTTGTTGAATTGAATACTTGTACTGTGAATTTAAAGGGACGTCGATGACAAACTGTATACAAAACAAATCATGTAGTATTTCTAGTTTTTTTAAAAATCAAGCCAATAATATAATGAAAGCTTTTCAGTTGGAACAAAATTCATTTAACAATTAAGGCTTTTAAATGCTTGCTACCGATGTTCTGTAAAATACACTTCAGTAACTAAACAATGTGTCTATTTCACACAACTTTCCTTTTTTTAGTAGATTTCATAGAAATCTAACTATTGCATTGGTCCTTGTGTCAGAATTTTCAAAAAATTTTTTTATATTCTTACTCAGCTCGTCAATCTTCATCCTCTAACTCTCTCGATCTTCATTAAACTTAGCGAACATATTCTATGGATAATTACCGAAGTTAAGTTCTCATCGAGGATGAGTTAAATCCGTCGATTATTTTAGAAATACGAGCTGATTCAAAATTTTGAAAAATTCAACTTTTTTTGGTTTTTCTTGAAATAAATTTTCAATGCAATAACTTCTTTCATTTCGGCTGCCGAATGGCCTTTTTTTTTTTTTTTTTTAATCATAAAAAATTCATTATAATAAAAAAAAAAAGAATTCCTAGTTCAATAAATTTTTGATTTTTTACAGCTCAAAAAAATAATTTCAAATGTTGCTATAAGAATTAAATATTATATTTCATAATATTTAAGCTTTATAGAGCTCATTTTACAAAGAATAAAGTATTCTTTAGAAGTGTCACGAATAAAAGCTGTTATTTAATCTTTTGACGTGCTATAACTTCTCAAAGCAAGATCTTGAGCCAGGAATTATATTTTTAAAGAAGTGGGATTTTATTTTTCTGTATGCTATTTAAAGCTCGTCAAAAAAATTCTCGACAGAATAAAGCTTTAAGATCCTTAATTAAAATTTTATTATTAAATTAATGAAACAAAAAATAATAAATAATATTGTTTTTTTCGTTTTTTCAACTTATTGATTAATTTGCCAAATTTTTCCAAAGCCAAAAAGCTTCAAAAATAGCCAAATGAATAAGCAGTACATCCGATACACTAAAGATTGAATTAATCGTATCTCGGTACAAATTACAGTCATCGTAATTAACTTAAGCCGAATATTTCATTGATTTATCGAATAATTTACGGTACTGCAAGCCATTATAACTTGCCACTAATATCTAAATTTATCATCCCAAGGACTACTGAATATTAACCAGATAAATACCGCGGGGAATTTCTAAATTATTTTATTGCTCTTTAAGAAAAAAAAAAAAAAATTCTTTAGTTTACTGTAAGTTACCCTTTGAGTACAGTTGCATTAAATTATTTAAATTCTTAAATTCATACCATTTGGCATCCTTTTCTTAACTAAAGCCGACTTATATTTTAAAACTTACGACGCTTTTACTTACAGCTGCGGTAGATGGAAAAGGTATGCGAGTAAGCTCTATTTTTTTTTTTTTTTATTTCTTTATGAGAATTGATTTAACTAGTTTAGTAACTTCTTTTTTAATTTAACTTGATAATCTTCTTTGCTCCCATTTTTTTATTACTATTATGTCTTTTTGTAATTGGCATTTATGACTATTCAAAGGTTTACAATTAAAGGAGTATTATAATAAAAAACTGTGAGGTTTGTAATTGTTACTGGGTCATTAAGCCTCAAAGAGATAATTTTTTTACAATAGATTTTAACCGCAGAAATATTTTTATTTTTTTTAAAGCAATAATTTTAAAGTTTTTATATCTAAAATTATTTATTATATTGAACTTAATTAAACTATTTTTAGTTAAATATTGGCTCAAAATCGATCTTGATTAATTTTAACTCAAAAAAAAGGAAAAATAATCCCGACAGCCCGGACCGGGAATCGAACCCGGTATCTTCTGGTTACGCACTAACGGCTCGGATAGTTAAGCTATCTGATACATCGCTTATCAATTAATAATTAATTTTTTAAGACGATAACACAAAGATATATTTATTAAAATGTAGTCGATATAATTATTGATCAATAATTATTAATTTGTCACTCACACGCTACTTTATAAATGCACCGTTGTTTCTATCAGCAGTTTCAATTACCGTAGCTTCTAACCTCATGTCAATCATAAATTTTCCATAGCTCGAAAAGCAAATTCAAAAAATTTTTAACAAATTATTGGAAAATCTTTTACGATGATAAAAATAGCTCACCTCAAATTTAAACATACCGCAAAAATAATTAAATTTACCTGAATTAACTCATTAAAGTATCAAGCTGTATAATGACCTTTTACTCGGTTAAAACCACTTTAGGTCACTAAAAAGTTTAACGTTTGAAGTGTTTTAGTTACCTTGTTATTTTATATTTTAAATAATTTTATCCGGCTGCTATAATTGTATAATTATAAATCACACTAGATACAATATCAACAATCTAACAGCTTTCTTTAGGTAAAATAAATCTAATATTGATCAGCTTTTAAGCCAATAAGTTATTTTGTGAGCTTGTAGTTAATTTTTAATAAAATAAATTTATAAAATTTATTGAAAATTTAACTGACTATAAATTTTTTTTATTAAAAATTAATTTCCCGGGATAATTATACTTGTTCAAAAAAAAAAAAAATAAATACTGTAATTTCCTGAAATACCGTTTTGAGAAAACTCTCTTAAATATTCCAAGAGTAAAATCCCGTAAAAAAAAAGAAGTGAAAGGAGTAAAAAGCTGTGTATATTCTTAAGGCACTAAGTGAGATAGCTTGTAGTCCTTCTACTACTGCTTTCTAGATGGAAAATCATTACTGAGATGCAAATCTCGAGTGAAATAGAAAATAAGAAGAAGGGTAATCGTAGAGGAAAACGAGCCAGGTCAAGTTCCCGTTAGATGCTAATTTTAGAGGACTATCTAGAGAGATAGAAGAATTTCTCCGGGTGTTTTAATTACTTTTCAATATTTATATCTTTAAGAGAGTCAAGTGGGTGGATAAAAAAATATTTACACTCTATTCTATCTGCTGGAAAATCATTTATATGTAAGGATCGCTTTAAGGAGGTCCTTTCGCCATTAAAACACACTAAGATGATCTAATTTTTAATAATTCATTACAATATATCGGGCAGACAGTGATTAACTCTATTTGTGCCTTGTACTCGTCGGGTATAACAGCCGCTAATTTATTTTAATTACAACATGATCCCGGGAAGTAAAGGGTGAATATAGTTAGATAGATCTGCGTACATGCGCTGAAGACAAGACGCCATCTGGCTCTACAGCAAATTGTTGGTGTAGCGGGTGTGAATGCCCATTGCTTCAATGTTCGCTTAACAATTGTTACCCTATCATATGAAAATTTTACCAATTTGGAGTTATAAATGACCACCTTGGTACCACGTTAGATGAGATTAATGTTCTCTTGGCCGGAATTCAACGTTATGGTAATAACAAGCCCAATCTTGGCGCTGCCCGACCGCAAACTTGGATCGTTGTCCCCGGAAATTGTTTTACCGATCCACATTATAACAAAAAAAAAAAAAAAAAATTATTAGAAAAATAATTGTTAAAAATAAGGGAACTTGATAAACTTATTTTTGGTTTAATTTATAATTTTTTTAAAATTCAATTAATAGAAAATATTTTTTTTTTTTTTTTTTTTTTTTATTCGTTAAAATGGAATGATTTATATTATGTTGATGTTGATCTCTGTATCGTCAGAGCAGTACGACTACGAAAAGGCGTTTACTTTAGCAGTGGATCTCGGTCAAAACGTAACTACTTTTTCTCGTTGACTTTTAGAACTCTAACCAAAGCACTGTGCTAACATTTTAGAGTTTAACTGTTTTATAACTTCTTTCCATTCGTGGGTTTTTATGCGATTGAATTTTGGACTTTAAGTAAATATAACTAAATTTATAATTATGCTCTTATTTATTTATTTTAATCAGAGTTGTCATTAAAATATTTCATTATAGTAAAATAATGACAGTAAATTGGTTTTAAATGAAATTTTAATGAAAGGAAACACACGTGATATCATTTAATATTTCACGCGTCGATTAGAGACATAGAGGAGAGTAATGAGTGTATGCAATGTATAAATTTTAATTATTGAACTCTACTTTAAATAGTTTCGTAATTTAATTTGAAATTATCATTATTTAATTTATTTAACCTTGAAATTTTTATTATTGTTATTTTTAGTAAATTTTTTTTTCTGTTGATAAATAAAATTTTTATATTTTATTTAAAAAATAATTAAAAATTGTAATTGATTTTTTTGAAAAATTAGCAATAAAAAAAAAATAATTATTAAATTTTCTAGAAATTAAATTAAGGAGATCCATGGGAAGTAGTCAAATTTTTAAAATTTATTTTAAAATAATTATTTAATGGGTAATTTTTTCAGAAATTTCCTCAAAAATGTTATTAATTAATTTAAAAATTAATTTCAAGACGCACAACAAAATTATTTCTACTCAAAATTTTTTTATAGACTTTCTTTACACTAGAAGGGTACTCGGATCTCCTTTTAAAATACAATTAAAGTTTCCGACTGATTAAAAAAATAATTAAGTCAATAAATAATGTTAGCAAATAATTATTTAGTTTACAAAAACATACAGCGCTGATTTGTCAAAGTAAATAATTTATTCTTTTATTATTTTATGAATAAATTTATATCTAAGAAAAAGTGTTGCAATTTTTTTACGCGAGAAAGTTATCATAAAATTATGACTGAGTAATAAAGCTAGCATTCACGCTTATAACTAGCAACAGACCAGAATATATATTTAAAATTCAATAAAAAATATGAAAAATAATTTCCTCGTTGCAATAGTTGCAATATTTATCTTCATAGAGCTTTGAAAAATTATTTCGTGGGTAAATCGATCAAATTTATCGAGTTTAAAAAAAGCTGCGATGAATTTTCAAGCGTTTAAATTTTCTCTGAAATATATATGCAAATAAATAAATATGAATAGCCTTCGTTAAAAATAATTAAAATTTAAAAATTAATTTTAAGACGCATAAAAAAATTATTTCTACGTATTATTTTTTTATAGACATTCTTTACACTAGAAGGATACTTGGATGTCCTTAAATATAATTTCTGTCACTTTGAGAATTTAGTTGTCTTAAAATAATATGACTGACAGGTCTAATTATAAATTATAAATCACTCTACACTCCCCTTAGTTTGGAAAACATGACCCCAGAGCTTGCGTTACTAGAATTTTACCCCTCGGACAATTAACAATTAGGGTCTACAAATTACACCCTTGTGTTAACGCTGTCATCGACGTTACAAGCTCCTCAATAGTGAAACCCTTGCTCTGACAAGAAATGAATCACTAATTACAAACAACAATAAATAAAATTTAGTAAATATAAAAAAACTACCTGACGTGACATCAATTTAAAAATCAATAAGCGGATATGTGACCCTCTGGTTTTTACACACGACGATGGGGCTGATAATATCCTGCGTCGGACAAGTGTTGATGATGGTTTACCGCTTACAATATCTCGAATAAAAAAACACCCCAACTCACAGTGTGTCAACACGCTCGTTTATCGTCTGATAAAAATTATTAAATGTTAACAGCTTCGGTTAACGCTTCAGCTCAATCTAAAGAGAGTAATAAAAATGTATAAAATTATCCACAATATCCAAAGATTTTTTCTACACGAATTATTTATTTATTTATATTTCCCTTTTTTTTGGAAATAGATTCCCTTAAATCAATACAAAGCTGATCAAATCCCAGGGGGATATCTTCCAAGACCAATTGAATGCTGTGTGGAGAAAACTAAAACGGCTATAAAGGACGATCAAAAAAGAAAAAAAAAAGTACTTTGATACCTTAAAAGTGTAGCTATTAATCTTTTCATCTGTCTGGTAACACTTGCTAGGTTTATTGAATTTATATTTGCTGACAAGATTAAATAGTTTTTGTCTGGCGCCTTAAGTGCCGATGAATAGAATTAATAGCAACTATTTTTCTTAAACTTTTACTTTTTTATGTCCAAGGACATGACTATACAGTTTGGTGATAAAATTATGGAATGTCATTGAGAGAAAAATTAATTATAACGCCACAAGTATATAAATATTTCTAAACTTTTTTTGTAGTTACTCGAACTATCCATTAATTTAAGTAACTATTGATAAATAATTATATTTACTATATTTCAATACATATTTTTCTAATAAATAATTATCCATAAATACAACGAAAAAAAAAAAATTTTTTTTACTTAATATTAAAAAAAAAACAAAAAATGGTTCAGTTAAGCTCCGCTAGGTGGCGAAATACATTCTAAACTTCTCACTAGTATATTGACAGATTGAGTAATTAATATTATTGCGGAACTTAACTGGGAGTAAATTACATAGTTAGCTGAAGTATAACACCACAAGTATAAAAATACAGTTTTCATAATTTTTTTTTTGTAATTACTCGAACTATCCATTAATTTAAATAACTATTGATAAATAATTATATCGTCTATATTTTAGTAAATATTTTTCTGTTAAAGAAAAAATTATTAGCTGACTTATAGGTTGTTACGGACGATGTATTAGATAGCTTAACTCTCCGAGCGCTTAGTGCGCAACCAAAAGTTCCGGGTTCGATCCCCGGCCCGGGCGGTCCGGATTATTTTTCTGTTTTCTGACTTAAAATTAATCAAGATGAATTTTGAGCCAATATTTTATTAAAAATAGTTTAAGTAACTATATTTTTCTCTTAGTATTAAATCTATTAATTTAAAAGTGTCTATTCTTAAAAATATTCAACCAACTTGAATTTTTTAATTGTAACTTTAATGAATTTTAAAACTCTGATTAAAAACTTTTTATGCAGTCTCTAGAATGTTTCACAAAAAAAATTCATGTAACATGTTAGCAGAATAATAACGTATCATGTTGCTTGCTGCAGCAGAACACAAGTAAAAAGCATGCTTAACAATTATTTCACGGGAAACTACTGGATTGCTAGAAAAAAAAAAAAAAAAAAAAAGAGCGCGTTTTATTTGAACTATATGCGGCATGGTAAGAGATGTGGAAAGTTTGTGGCTGGATGCACGTTTTATGAAAGTCGACGCTTGAAAGGTGAGAAAAACATTTCCTCTCTTAACATTATAACTATTACATCCATAATCATAATCATAGTATCATGAAATAAACAATGCTCCTTGTTCGAAGAAACCACAAACTTGGAATTAGTTTTCACACTGACGTAGGATTCTTAATTGACATGTCAAAGCGAATAGAACAAGTTTACGAAGTTTAAGTACGTGTTACGAAACTCTAACCCCAATTTCTCATCCAGCTCAATTCTTTATCTGCTTATCTTTATTTTTATCTTTATCTCAGGTGCATATAGCTACGGAAAATAAAATTGGTCATTTTTGTATCCGTTAAAAATTGCATTTTTATACTTACGTGCTCTTATTTACACGCTAAATTTGCGAAGCAATATATTTTACTACGGAGTCATTTATCTTGCAAGATGAGTTTGCTTCAAAAAATAAAAAATTCTATATTTTTTTAATAAATCTGATTTGTTGGTTTTAAAAAAATTTTTTTTTTCAATTGAAAAAAAATCAAAAAAACACAATTTTGAAATTTTCAGGATATTTATAGAAAATGTCAAAGTTTTATGTGAAAAAAAGAAAAAACAAACTAAAAATGTTTATCATTGAGAAATTCAAAGTTTTTTTGGAAAATCTAAAAAATAACAATGAAAATAGCTTTGAATAATTTTTTTATATTTTTTCTCAAAAAGAACAATTAATAATAAAAATTTTGAAAAAAAAAAACGTCCTGATAAATCAATTTTTGAAAAAATTATGGCAATTTAAGCCACACCGTCCATAATTTGCTGGATTTTTAATTTTTTTCGAAATATAAAAGCAAAATTATCATTAAAAAAAAACCTGTCAGGTTGTTATTTTTATTTAAAATTTAACAAAAATTAACAGTCCTCATAATTTATCAGCTCTGATATACAGGATTTGTCCCAAGAGGTTGGTAATATATAACCAAAAAGCTACTTAATATTTATTTAGAGTCACATTTGTATATCTCGAATTTTTTCAAAGCAATAAATTATGAGGGTGAATAAAAAATGTTGAAGCTGGACGGAATTTAATACCGTCGATTAGCCTCTAGCTGCTTCTCTATATAGCAGTGCTTCGGGACAAAAAAGTTAGATAAAAATCCCGTAATTTTAATTTTTTAGAAGCTTATAAAAATGCCCGGTGGTATTAAACACCTATTTTCTCCAGTACCTCCATAATTAATCTGACACCCGTGTATTTCTTTGCTATCGCACTTTACACATTATCGAAGTGGCTGCTTGCCAAAAACCCATTGAACATCTCCGTAAAAAAAAAAAAAAAAAAAAAAAAAGCGTGTTCCTTCCCCAGCTTTACTGACCGGAAAATTCCGATATAATCTCAAGAAGAAACAAAAATCCCAGTGATGAATAACGTATAACTTATTTCATATGCTAATATTTAAGCTTGACGGATAATCAATCTTTTATGTTAAATATTGGATGTATTGTATGTCAATTTTTTTTACATTATGTCGTAAATTTTATATTAACGAGCGAATCTTGTAGCGACTGTAAATATAGACAATTTTTCTGTTCATTGGAATGAATTGTTGATTTATTATTAGCCAAGTTTGATAGATAAAATATTGCTTCTATCAGTATCTAATATATTATCGAGGGAGTTTTCTTGTGATAAAAATACACAGTGTGATTATCAAAACACCAGTACACTAATAAAAGCATGTAGTTTTATTTAATAAACTTTAATAATATTAATAATTACTAAATAATTTATTAAAGCCCATTTATTTCTATCAAAATGTTTCCAATGCAACTTAATACTTTGTTTCTTAATAAAATGCAACTTGAAGGCCGTCAGTAAACGTCAAGAGAATTTCTAGAGTTAAAAATTTAATTATCTAAAAATAACTGCAAATGTTGGAAATTTTCCGACGTACTTCATTGAAAATTTTGTTAAAACCGCAGCTTTGCTGCGGTTTTAACAAAATTTTATCGCCACTATTACTAGCCACAAATGACCATTTTTAATTTTATTTAACTTGCCGAATGGAGGACGTACAAATGAATAAGCTCGACACATAAAAAAAGCCAACAGACTTTATTCTAGACCGGTAAAAGGTAGCAAGATTCCAACCAGCGAGGGAAAATGTAATAAAATAATAAAAAAATGACAGTTATGCCACGAATGGTCGACAGTATGAATTGACGTCATAACAGTGAGCCTGTAGATTACATGGTAAAACTGTCTTCCTAAAAATCCCGAGACCTTCATTTTATTTTATGTTTTTTTTTTTTACTTGCATCTACATTTTTTGTCCTATATTCTTCAGATTCTCGTGAAAAAATAAACAACCAGAAAAAAGGTAAAAAGGAAATATTGATTCCCAGATGCTCGTGAATGCGAGGAGCTTGCACAAAGAAATTACAAGAAAAGAAAGTTGGGAAATATCACTGGGGTACTAAACTACAGGCTGATAAATTATTCGGTGGAGTATAGTGCTTAAATAATTAATTAAAATTGTCAAACAGGTGGGGAGAAAATTTCAAAATAATTTAAATTATTAAATTTTCTTACATAATTCGAAAAAAATTTTTTTGAAGCCCGTAGATTTTTTTTAAGACGAGAAAAAATTTGGAAAATTTTTTTTTTTGTAGTTTTCTTAGGATTTCTTCAGACCCGAACATGATAAAAAAATTTTCATGGTCATACCTGAAAACTAGACACTTGGAGCTACAATTTGCTTTTTTTTTTTTTGCTGTACGATCATTTTCCTCGGAATTACAGCTCGTTGAAAATCACCCAAAAATTAAAAATTTTTTTTATATCTCTTAATTTTTGTGACTGGAGTCACAAATTAGTATTTGTTAAAATTACTAAAAACAAGAATTAAATTTTGAAAAAAAATTTTTTTTTGAATAAAGTAATATTTTTTTATCAGTGCCCGAAAATCATTAAAACAAATTGACAGCAAGAATGTGTCATCATCACAAAATTTGTTTCTAATTCAAGAAACTTGGTACTTGCACCCATGTTCTTGTCTACTAACAGACAATTCGCTTGTCATCCTCTTCCATACGAGGGTTCGTCCCTTGTCAGTCACCTCGACAAATATGTCGTGATCGATAACAAATGAGAGTTCCGAGGAAATTTCATATCGACTGATTTAGAAATGTTACCCTTGAAAAGCGTGAAAATAAATTTCTAACGAGTTGCAATTAGCTCGAGTTTATTGAGGTAACATACATGTTAGCGTGGGTATGAATATCTAGTAGACGTCGGTGAACGCGGGAGTTCATACGAGTACTCATATGAAGTGCACTTTATGCCAAAGCAACCGCTGCAACCGTTTGTCGGAAATTGCTCTTACACATGTCACAATTTTATGCAATTTTCGCTGAAAAATTCGATTTCAAGAAGCAATAAGTTTTCTATGAAAATTTTCCTGGAAAGTTATGCAACGTTGGATTTTAGCGATACGTTACACTTGTCAGTTGATACAAATTGGTAGCAGATTGAACTTATCCTTCAATGTGATTGCAATGACAGACAAATTGATAGTCAGTTGAATTATAACGTCGCAAGTATGAAAAAAATATTTATTAAAATTGAATAAATTAAATAATTGTCTTCAAATAAATTAAATTATTAATAGTTAATAAATCTTTCTAGTGCAGTGACGCATTAAATTTTTCAGTCAGTGTCAAAGATCTGTTGACCTTTCTTCCAGTGATAAAGTGCTATTACTACTCACTTATTGGCCGGTTGAAAAAAATCCCATCAATTTCCCGAAAAATTCAATGAAATTATTTTTAGAGAAATTTGTATGCCACCCTTACTCAGAAACTTTCCAAGCAATCCATTCTCACTAAGTTTCTTTAACGATTTGATCCCAAGTTATACTATTTTTCTTCCTACTCTTCTAAAAAAACTTTTATTGTCGCTTAAAAAAAAAAAAATTATTTTTTATGGAGTT
>JZSA01002004.1:0-15228 GCA_000956155.1 Cotesia vestalis | reverse complement strand
TTCTTGGCTCAAGAAAATAACAAGGAAAATTGAAAATTTCTTGAAATTTGTCAAAGTTTCTTGAGACAAGATAAATTTCTTTTGCCAAGAAAATTTCTTCTTGCTCCAAAATAATTTTTGTTTTCCATAAAATTTTCTTGGCGCAAGAAATTTATTTTTTGTTTGTGCGCATTTTAAAATTTTCAAAACTTTTTTTCCTTTTCTTAAAAAGACATTGCAATTCCGTTTGTTTCAACATTGCCAATTCAATCAAGCTCCAATTGAATAGTTCAAAGTAGTTCATTACCAAGTTTCAGTTGAAAGGGATGGCACGACAAAGTCCGTATGGAAAGGAAAATAAATAGCGACATTCTAAAGCTGATTTTGTGTTAGATTTTTAACGAAAGCCGATTCATGATTGCCGGCTTACGATTTTTCCAATCGCATTGGAATAAATTTATTTTAGTTGGGTACTTTATCAGAGATTTGCAACATTTTCATCATATCGAACGGTAAGTCGATAATTGATTGGTATCTATTGGAAGGATGATAGATTAATATCGTAGCCTCAGTCTCATGCAACGTATTATCCCATCAATTGGAATTTGGAATGCTTCCGCTCGTGAAATTCAAATAGAGGCGTTTCTCGATGTCGTAATTGAATCTGTTTTACACAAGAATGAACATCAGACAATGTCTTTGATCGTGCCGAGTGAAATAGAGTAGTTTGCACTACCCGAAAAACGCTGTATAGCTGTTCTTTTGGAGAAGAGCTTCTACCTTTTCGCAAGAGCTGGTTCTGTCGGAAAAGCGATTACTGGGAGCTTTAAATAGAAAATTAACTTTAATGCACACAATATAAGAAGAGGACTAATTGAATTTCTTGTTATTGCTTACTCTGAAAATAAATAATAATTCAAAAAAAAACTAAAAAACACGCTTTTTATAGAAAACCAAACTAAAAAAATAGAAAATAAGTTTTAATAAATTTAAATTAATAATTTCAATAAATATAAATTAATAATAGTCTAAATAAAAAAAAAAAATGTATTTTATTTTAAAAAAAGCGTGGGGTGCATGGGTCAATAGATATAAATATTCTATCGACAGATATGAGTAGAGTGATTATCATTTTTAGAATATCTTAAAAAGCACCCCACGATTTTTTTCAAAATAAAATACATTTTTTTTTATTTACACTATTATTAATTTATATTTATTGAAATTTTTAACACTATTCTTAATTTAAATTTATTTTTAGTAGATTTCATAGAAATCTAACTATTGCATTTGTCCTCATGACGCAACTTTTGAAAAATTTTGCTATTTTCTGACTTAGTTCCTCAAGTTGGTTCATAAAATTAAAATTTTGTGTTAAAATATTGAAAATAAAAAATTCGTAAAAAGAAAATAAGTGTAAAAAATTTTAAGTTATTATATATAATTAATAAATAAATAAATAAATTATTATTAATATTTATAATAAAAATGTACTTTATGTGAAATCTACTTCCATTTCGGCTGCCGAATCGCCTTTTTTTAAAAATAAAATACATTTTTTTTTATTTACACTATTAATTTATATTTATTGAAATTTTTAACACTATTCTTAATTTAAATTTATTTTTTATTTTTTAGTTTGGTTTTTTAAAAAAGCGTATTTTTTAAAACTATTATTTATTTTTTTTGCAGAATTTCATTACATAATACGAAGCACATTTCACATCGATTTATACTGATACGACAAGTAATTCTATAGCATACCATGTATAGATTGACACTTTAAATATAATGCCAGCGGTGATTCATTTCATGAATCCGAGGATCATCAATACATAAATGATCTGAAACCTTATTTGTGTGACATGTTATGTGCACGAGATAGGATTGATTTTGGTTTATATTTCTCTAACTGGTGACTATAATACAACAGTAGCGGTCGTATGTTGTGTTATGCCCGAGTATACCAACCATACCAGCGAAATACGAGTAAAAGACGAGGCATCGCAAACATAAATCTCATTTCATCGGCTTTCGTTATCAGAAGCTCAACAACGTTCTTTTTCTATCCCATATTTCTTTCAATCGTTTGAAATTAGCGATTCAATTTTTATTAGCAATATTTTTGTAACTCTAATTCAAGTAAATTAATTTAACTTGCTGATCAATACTATTGTTCATTTTTAAAAAATTACATTGATTATTTTTAAAATAAATTCTTTTTTTTTTTTTTTTAATATCATAATTAATTTTTGTAATTAAAAATTTAAAAATAATTCTTTAAATTTTTAGATAAATATTTTATTATGGCGCCACTAAACCACTTAGCAGAGTTTTCTATTTTTTGTATTTTATTTTAATGAATTTTATTCGTGCATTTTTGGATTTTTGAAGCTTCTTTATAATTAATTAAATTATTAATAAAAAAAAATAAATCGATAAAAATGCATTTAACTTTTAACATTTCAAAAGAATAAATTTCTCTAGAATCAACAGTACATAGCTCTTACTCGGTAAAAAGCATAAAAAGAAACCAGACGGACGATACTCTTGGGAGTAAATGTTGAATTAAACCTCGTACTCTTTCCAAGTTTCTTCATATTTGTCACTTTCTCCATTACACTCTTTTTTCAATTTTTTTCCTCCGAGAATTTCTTCCCTCGATGCAAAGATAAATGGGTCAGCTTAACTTAAAAAGAAAAGCTCAGAAAAATAATGCAAAAAGTAAATGAATAAATGTGTTTTACAATCAGCGACTACCACTATCTAGAGAACTCATTACCGAGAACGTGCCGTTTATAAGCTCTCGATACAATATAGTAATTTTTTTAAAAATCTAATCTCGTTTAAGGACTTTAAGGTCATTGTAATGGAAATGTAGTAATTCACAGAATAGTCGTTTGTGTACTTTGTTCCCATATGCATAGATATATGAACTAGTGTAGCGTTAAACACAGAAGTGGACAAAGCGACCACTATCTCAGTTCATCTTTGCTTTTAATTAAAACACTCATCTCAACTTTGTGCATAGAAACTAATTCTGCAATTTATTACTCAAAGTTTTTGGATAAAATTTATCTACGTCTAATTTGATAAATTATGTTAAAGGTTGTTTTTACTTTGATAACAATTTTTAAGTAAAACAATAGTGGAAAAATTTTGATAAAAAACTACACAGTGAAAATTTTTTTCTCAAATATCAAAAATTTTAGAGCAGAAGATTGATTTTTTCCTTCAATTGAGTGCCTTATTACACGCTTTTTTATTAGCTTCACTTGTATGTTTGTATGTTTGTTTGTAATCATCGGTCCTCGATAAATCTACAAAGTTTGAACGAAATCTGGCCGTTTAAAGTGCACGGAAAAAAATTTCTGGGAAAATTTACGATATAACTATTGTAAAGCTGGACTATACTTTTATTACGATAAATTTTCAAATATTTTAGAAGAAAATTTACTATTTATTCATGAAATTTTACAACTTACTATTGTAAAAAGTAAGAGATTAAAATTTCCAGTGCTGCCTCTGTACTTTTCCAATAGAACTATAACAAATTTTACAATAGTTGAATTGGAATGTTTCTCAATTAGTGTGAGTGATGGCCGTGCACAGCGCTAGACTCCGAGTTTATATAAATGTTAAAGGACATGAGCACTAGTTTACCTCGGATAGCGTAGAGAGAGAGTCTCTGGCTGCCAACAAAAGAGATCTGGGTTCGATTCCCGGATAGGACGAAAATTCCGATTTCTTTTTTCGGTTACTGTATAGCTACCAATTAGTCTAACCTCCTATCTCTCTCCCTCCCTAAAATTTCTTTTAAAAAAACCGGGAGTCAATTTTTATAATAATTAAATTTTAAAGTTTACAAACACATATTGTATAATTAGCTCTATACTATTGGACTTTTTAAGTTTCTTGCTAGCCTTGTTTGTTGGATAAAATTTACAATAGTAGATCGTAAAAATTACTAAATGACAAGTATAGTCCACCGTTACTATTTAATTTAATAAAAATTACGATAGTGAAATAGTAAAAATTCCTTCAATTTTCTTTCCGTGTGCGTCAAAATCGCGCCCAAAGAAGTCGGTTACAAACATACAAACAAACATACATACAAGTAAAGCTAATAAAAAGCGTGTAATAAATACAATAAATAAATATCTATGTGTAATAGATATAAACCAACCCCAGAAAAGCTTTGACGTTGAGCTTAGATGTCATTGAACTCCGACCTTTCAGTATCAGAAGCCGACCTCTGTGTGGCTAGTTCTATATTCGATCTGTATCTCCTTCTCAGCCAATCATTTAGTTAAGATTAATATTCTTAACTGGAAAATTCCCGAGTAGAATCTCCATCCAGGAGATTGAGAACTGCCTTAATATATGCTGATCGCGTTCGTCAGTGACGCAAATACGGCGTTCATTTATTTTCAGAACAAGAAGCTTCGTATAAAAGGAAAAAACATCCGAGAGATTTTATCTTATTGCCTTTGATACTGGGAAAAGTTAAAAGTTATTAAAATTAGCCTGAAACTACTCGAGAGCGGATGATGGAGTTTGCTAGTATCCTTCGGCACGTACATATTATTATCTAAGGAAAGATAGTGCATAGCAAGGGTCGTCCACCTGTTGCCATGGCTACCGTTGGGAGAGCAACAGCCCTCTGGCAATTACTGATCCGGCTATGAATTTACTTTTCATTGCCACGCATACCACGTTTATCTATTTTAACGATCCGTTCGAATTATCAAGGAGTACAAGTATGTATACAGTAACAGTAACAGTAAAAAGAGTACAATATAAAGCACAAAGGACGCTAGATATTAAACGAATAGCCGAAAATAAAAAAGAGTTTGGTGATGTAAATAAAATAAAATAGAATTGACATTTCGTTGAATTTCATGGAATACATATTTAATTAAACGTCCTGGCTTTTGTTGAGATTCATTAGATTTTCTGTGACAGAAATAAATCAGAAATATTTATTTAATGTTGAAAAAATTTCTTTTATTTAAGTAGATATTATTTTTAATTAAATAATACTTCAGTCTAAAAAGGTGCGCAGTAGCTTACCGGATTCGGCCCTTGCTTACCGAATTATCGGACCAGGTTCGAGTCCGGCGTACACCAATTAATATTTTCAATGTTTAAGTGTATTATTCTGATCAGCCCAAAAAATAAAACAAAACCTTTGTAATTTATGTGACTTTAAACAATTTAAAAAAAAAATACTTCGTTTTGGCTTAGTTAATTAAATCGACTTATTTATTTTATTTAAATAAAAATATGTTAACTATTAACAAATCTAGCTTTAAATAAATTACTGGTATTCAATTAAATTACAAAATTTAATTTTTTTTTTTAATTGACATACGCTTATTACCGTGTTTTGCCCTTTTATCATTGTGCTTTTTAATAATTTTTAATAACTATAACGAATTTAAAGGATAACTTGTCGGGGATTTTTTGTCTTGGGGATATTTTGTCCAGGGATATTTTGTACGGGGGATCAAGACGCCTGATACCGTTTCAAGAGCCCTCTCCAAAGGACAGCTCAAAAAAAAATTTTTAAATGGTCGCTCCGAATTTTTTTAAATTCCAAAAATCGAATTTTTTTTTTTTTAATTTTTTCTCGTTACGGTATAATTTTATAGACCAAAAAAAAAATAAGTTTCTGAAAGTTTGTTAAAAATTAAAATTTTGAATAGTCGCTCATAATTTTTTTCTATTTATTAGTGCATTACTTAAAATTTTTTTGTATAAAATAGAAGACATCTATCCAACTATTTTGCAGCTCAAGAATTATTTCCAATTAAGCAGTAATGGATTAGCAGTAGTCTGAATGTACATAATACATTATTCATTTATTCATAAATCAAGCGTCTTTTGTCTTACTCAATTTAGTTAATTGATTTACTTTATTTTCGTCAATAAACCTCGAGCCATTAACAGCAGTAATCCCCGATAATCTTAGTCGTCGGCGACATAGTCACCTGTTTTGTATGGATGACGTTTCTACGTATGAGAGCAACAGAGCAATATAACCAAGGCTGTTAAAGTGAGCGATAACGTTAAATTACGAGCTATTATTGAGATTGTATTCTCCAAAGAGCAACTATTATTTGGAATATCTTCATAAAATTTTATTATCTATTATCAAGTATAAATAGGACCCTATTTACAAAAGATATGTCAGGATTTTTTTTGTGCCTTGGACAAAATCACTTGAATGTAATGCTACTTTACCGTGACATTAAAATAAGCTTAGACAGTTTCAGGATTTTCATAAGACCTATGTGTGTGTCTTGTATGTCTACAATACAATTTATTTAATCTAGGTACGCTTCTATGGAATTACAATGTATTATTTGTGACATTAAGAAGATGTCGTCTTTGACTACAGGTCAATGGTTTTCGATATTGTCTTGTTAAGAAGACCCAAGTACCCTCTTAATGTAAAAAATTTCTTTAGAAAAATTAATACGTAGAAATACTTTTGTTTGGCATCTTAAAATTAATTGATTATATTTTTCGCAATCGAAAGCTTGTTAGTTAAGAACGGGACAGCTCCTAGTGCGGAACCAACAGATCCGGGTTCGATTCCCGGTCAGTGTAAGATTTCCTGGGTCATCAATTAGAATTAAATTTTTAATGCCAAGAAATTTTATTGTTTGTATTATTTAGACGGATTTTAAATTGAGAAATTTTAATAGAGGGAAGTATTCAATTTCATTCATAAATTAATTACAAGGGGTTACTTTAAAACAAACATAAATTGAATTATAAGTTTATGAATACACTACTGTGGTTATAGAAAAGGTAAATTATTTTATGTAACTTGAACTTTTAAAGTTTAATGCTGGAGTGCTAGGTTGGTGTCAAGAAAATTTATATTATTGATGCAAAAAAAAATATTTTTAAATTATTTCCCGTATTAAAAATAGTTTTTTTTTTTTTTAATAAATTAAGCTTAAGTAATGTTTCCGATGAAAAATCGCGATAGAAAAAAATTTCTTGAACCAAGAAAATTGTAAGGAAGACTGGAGTTATTTTGAAGCACAAAAAATACTTTTTTTTATGTAATTATGTAAAAATAGTTGTTAAAAAAATTTTTTAAATAGTCAGAGATTATTTTTTTATCTGACATTATTTTTCATAATTTTCTTCAAATATTTTCTCTTGAATTTCCAATAATTCACGATCATATCTATGATTTTAAAAAATAAACAATTTTAAACGCAATATCTGGTTTTGACTTCCACTGCGAGTGAATATAAAAATAAATCCTCATCTTACATACACCAACTGTTTTATAACTTTGAAGCGCATATATGAAATCCTGTCTGTGATAGCAAATAATCCAGAAAATTACTGACTCAGTCCTCGCAATCTATGTTTCTATTTATAAACAAATAAATGTAATTTATCCGTGCATAAAATTTTTTTCTGTTTTTATTTTTTTTTAAATAAAAAATACAATTTTTTAGAAAAATCAAAAATGCAATTTTTTGTAAAAATAAAAAATCCAATTTTTTATAAAAATAAAAAATGCAATTTTTTATAAAAATAAAAAATCCAATTTTTTATAAAAATAAAAAATGCAATTTTTTATAAAAATAAACAATACAATTTTTTTTAAATAAAAAATTGTGTGTCATTTCAAGAGTCTATTCTTAAAAAAATAAATCTCAAAAATCTATTATTGTATCAAAAAACTATTTCAGAAATCTATTTCACGGCAAACGCAGAAAAGTTTTATTAAGAAGAATAAAAATGACAGAAACTAAAAAAAGCTATATGTCCGACTCGATGAAAGAGCCTTAAATCTGATACTCTTCAATCGAAGGAAGGAACTAAGAAGTGGAGCAAAAAAATAAAGGATCTTTTCGATAAAAAACTGCAATATGTAAGATGTCGTGGATCACAATTTAAAGTAAAGAATCGAAGACCTAGTAAGTACAAAAGAGGAAGAGAGAGTTAACGAAGAGTATCAGTAAGATGTCAAGTAAGTTGTGCAGGAAAACGCAAGCACAGAAAATGGATAAAGGAAAGCCGAATGAAGTAGAACTGGATTAGAGCGAGGGTTGTTTCTCTCAATTAAATGTTACCGAGATACTCTATCTTCTTCGGTTCAATTACGCGTGCATTCTTCTTTGTCCCAGCAGACTTTCTACTGCTACACTATTTTGTAGTGTTTCAATGTATACTTACCGAAGAGTAAGGCAGAAGCGGAGGCACACTTCTCAGACTACTTCAGCGTAAAAAAAAAAAAAGAAATAAACTCGTTAAAGCTTGATAAATTTAACGAGAACTTGGTGCTATTGGTTTTCTTTGTTACGTTTATCCACTACTTTGTTGCGAATGATTTTTTTTTCTTCCGTGAACTCAATGGACGAGATCTAGTTTACTTGTTTGAAGGAAATATTATTTTTTAAATTTTTAACGTGAATAAAGTCAAACTTTTAATTAACAATGATATAAACTTATTATTTTTCTGCAAAGTTTATATTTTTACGCGAAATGCTATAAAATTATTTTTGTTGGGGTAAATTATTTTTTTTTTTTTTAGAGTAGACTGTTTCTATTGACTTGATGGCTCTTTCAAGACTCTGCAGAGTTTACTTAACCGATTCAAGTTGAATTTGCAGAAAATCTAAACTAAGGGAAACTCTTGAATTCCGCAATCCCAATTCCGATCGGTCAATTCGGTTAAAAGTTAACACATTTGCATACACAGACTTGTGGAAATAGTTTGGATAAGTTTTTAGAGCATTGAATTGTTTGTTAGCACTGACAATTAATTTTTGGAAATTTATAAAAAAAAAAATAAAGTAATTTATAAACTTAAGCAATGTAACAAATAATTTTAGGTATAAAAATTTTATTTGAATATTGGTGATGCTATTTAATTAGTCTAGAGCTCCATATTTTTTTCAGTTTAATTAATAACCAATTTTCTATGAAAAAAAAAAAAATGAAAACCGAAAACGAATTGCATTTGTAGGTTTATTGCACACAAGTTTTTCCATGAGCCATTCACATTATTGGTCCAGTAAATTCGTGTCATTCCATTGAATACAGTTCGGTTGAAACAGTGTTAGCAGCAGTAGTGGTGGTAAAGGTAGAGCCAGACTTGCGGAGTAAGTAGAGTAATAGTACACTGCGGGGAAAAGCTTCGGAGCTTTAGTGTGCTGTACAGAGAGTATATAGTATCATAGGCTATCATCAGTTGGGTGTGGCTCTTACTCAAATGTCAGGTACTTGCGGTCGTGCCAACAAGCTGAGGGAATTCGAAATGCACAAAGGTGCTCATCGATACTTGCCAGGATTGGTTGACGAGTAAGTGCCCGTGGATGTATGTCCATCAGAAACTCTCTAGGTCGACTGAGTTACCTGTTTTCAACCTACACATCTTCAGCTATATCCTCACGTCTGATAGGTTAATCCTTCATTTCGGACCTGTCACTCTCACGGCCTCAATTTCCGATGGGACAAATCCTTCACGGACTTGTACTTTTATTTTATACCGCAAAGTTATTTTCGGACGAACAATTTAATTAGTTACTTTGTCATATATGTTAAGTCGTGAATTATTTTAAATGGATTGCCACTTTTTTTTACTAAAATAATGTTTTTTAGTTTTTTTCTATCAAACGTTGATAGAAAAATAAATTTTTTTACTTGAAAAAAAATCCAGGCAAAGTAGTAAAATTTTTAAAACTTCCTGAAAATTTGTAAATTCAATCTACGTAGTCTAATAATTAATGAAAAATAAAAAAACATTAAAAATAAAAATAGTTTTAAAATTCAAAACAGAAAAAGTGACCGGAATGAAAATCAAGTGAATTGAAAGTAATATAATCCATTTGGATTCATCGACGTGGATGCCGCTTGTATCCTGACAGGGGAATAAAAGGTTTTTTCGGCAGATAGATGGGTTTAGAGGGTCTAGAAAAGTTTTGCTGAAAATGATGAGAGAGTATAGCTTGAAGGATTCCTGAGACTCGACTTGTAACGACTCTAGAATTGGTTTCTGAGTTTCATACGTGCCTTCGTGCTAGATAAAAGCACGGAAAGAATGACTCTTGTTATTTCTTTTAATAATTTTTACAACAGAGGACGTAAAACTTGTTTATTTAATCAACATTGTCTTATTAATTATGAACTATGAAGTTCTTTTGTAATTAAAAATTCGAGAAGTTTTATAAGATCGTTTGAGCTTGAGAAATCTAAGAAATGCGGAAAGAAGAAGGGAGGAAAGTAGGACATTCCATTCCACGTGGTAAAATTGTGAATTTAAATATCATACCTTTCCCTTTGGAAGGAGCGCACACATTTCTTTGCTCCATGTGTGGCTTTAATAGTTTAAATTCTTGTCATTGTTAAAAGGTTGTTCAACTTGTCTATTACGTTTGTTTAGTGTCTCATTATTATTTAATAATCCAAAATTTTATTTTATTTACATTTTTAATAATTAAAATTTCAAAATTAATTCAAACAGAAAAAAAAATTTTTTTCTTGAACTAAAAGTGAAAATTAATTCAAAAATTTTTTAATTTTTAATTTTAATTATTTTTTAGCTATTTTATAATTTTGTAGAAGATAATTTAAAAATTGAAATAAATTTTTAAACCAATAAAATAATTTTGAAGAGCTTAATTTTCTTGAATTAAGAGAAAAAATTCTTGAATTAAATAAAATTTTTAATTTTGTGTTTTAATATCGTAAAAATAAAATTTTAGTATACAACAGCTGGATTTTATTTTACAGAATTTATATTTTTCTCAGGATGTTATAACTGATGAAATATTTATCGCAGGAACAATAAATTTGATAGAGTAAATTTATTGTCGGTATAAAATCGAAATATTGTGTTAAAAAGCTTGGATTTATTATACTTTTAGTCCATATAATATTCGAGGACTAAAATTTAAAGTCATCGGGCATGAATTAAAATTTTTTTATTTTTTTGGCTGCCATAAAAATGTATATATGTAAATAAATACTATGTGAATATTATGCGACACCTTAGGTGAGATATTGTCAGTACGTTGTGATATGACGAGTAGATGTTAATCCAATAGATCCTGGAGAATCGAGGAACCATGTTGTGGAATAACAAGGACTTGTGAAAGCACAATGTTAAGCCTCTCATACCAACAACTTGACCCTGCTGGAATATAGAGATATTCTCCTTGTCTTAGCTTGTGTCTGCTTTGGAATTCTGAGATACAAGTTCTCTTTAAATTAATCTAACACTCAAAAAAATATAATTTATTTTTACAACTACAGAATAAGAATAAAGAAAATTTTTTAGATAAGAATAATAATAAGTGATATTAGGACCATGAATAATTAAAAAAATCCTCTTAGGACCTAAGAAGAAGGTTCTAGAGTACACTACTACCGGAAAAAAAATTTTTTTTTTCAAAATTGTCTCAGGTATACCTTTAAACTCTCCATTTCTTCTATTTTGCATCAAAAAAAAATTTCAATGTCTATTTTTATGAACAAATGAAACAAATTCTTCTTTGAACAATTAACATTAAGAACATAAAGTCCAGTCTACTGTCGGTAATTCAATCTGGAGCAGTGACAACAAATGCCAATTGAATATATCGGTTTGTTTATTTGAAACACATGTAAAATGCACTGAAGGAAGTTATCAGACTGACTGTAAATACTCTAAACACTGCTTAAAAAAATTAAACTAGATAATTTACTACATTTCCGATACACCCAAATAAATTTATTCAAAGAAAAATTTCAATTCACTCACTATTTATTTTAGACAGTGATGTAAGCCGAATCTATGACGGAAAAGTCAATAAACGCCATTGCAATTTCAATAATGGTCCGCTGAAAAAATCTTTTCAGCTCGTTAGCATAAAAAACTGGTCTTTTCATCCCTTTATACTTTTGCATGTACATCAACGATTAAATGGATGGTTGTATAGATAAAAAAAATTTTCCAAAACAAAAGCTTTCAATTTACTATTTTTTTTTTTTTTTTAATGGACTCGCTCCATCCTCAATCCACTCCGATTGAACTGGAACAATGAAAACAATTTAATCTGCCGTAAATCAGAGGAATACGTACGCATTGAAGCGTAAGATAGCAATAAGTCGATACCGGGACGTACTAAGTCACCGTTAGTTACGACTAAGATCCTCTTTTCGGGCCATAATTCGTGTGTGTATCCCGCCAAGTAATTATGCCTTATCTTGGCTAATGATCTGAATTAACGGAACCTCCATAGAGTGACTTACAGTTGACCCTGAACCGGATTAGGACGTAAGTGTTTAAAATCACCCAACATATACACGGGCCATTTGCTTAACACATTTGACTCACAAGTGATTGTGTAAATTAGCCCTCTATCGGTTGGTTGGTTAAACCAACCCTATAAACTCAACCCCGCAGGTTATTCACAGCTATTAGAAGCTCAATCAACTGGCGTACTACCTGTACCTATGGTCCATTTAGTCAAGTTGAATGACTTGCTGATGAGTGATGGAAGATTCACGGTAAATTTGCATCCGCTGATGACAAAGTCCTCGAACTTGTAGTCTTCAGATAGAAATATGCTTCACTTAGTCTGCTTTGGAATATCTTAGAGTGATTATCAAACTTTCTTAACTCCAGGGTCGAATTAAGGAAAATTAACTTGGCTTTCTCTGGCTTCTGATTAACGTAAGTATTAACTTGTTTTAGAGATGGGAAATATAGTGTGTTAGTTAGGTAATACTTGAAATTATTTTTAAACTAAATTACTGTTTATTTAATTTGATCCACTTTCCACATTTTATCGTATACTGATTGAAGAATTTAGTACGGAGTACTAAACTGATTTAGTGAAAAAATTTTTAGTAATTTATTTGGAAGAAAAAAATATTTTTTACCCATCAATATTATTTGTTACAATTTAATAAATCATTTTATTATTCTAAATAAATTTAATTTATTTAATTTAATATCTGTGCATTAAAACGGTGCAACAGTAATATTACCAAGTAATATTAACAAGGTTACTATAATTATTATTTTTTTTTATTATTATCATTATTTTAATAAAAAATAAAATTCTTACATCAGTTAAACTTATATTGAAGAAATTTTATAACTTAGCTCAATAAAAATCATTTATTTAGCATCAACTCAAATAGACTTAAAATAAAAATTTGAATGTAAAACAGAAGTAAGTTTATATTGAATAAAATGACTGATATTATGTTCGATACTAAAAATTATTATTACTGGAAAAATATATTTACAGCCCTTAAGAAATATTTATTTTCAAACTTTTATCGCCTAAACCCGCAACTTAATTCAATGAGTGTTTCTATAAAAAAGAAACCAAATAAATGATAAATGATAAAAGTTAGTACGCTTAAAAAAAAAAAAAAAAAAAATTGATTATCTTCTAATATTAAAATAAAAGTTTTCTTGTTCGATATTTCATAAAAAATTTTATTCCAAATTTACGAGTGGATAAAAAAAGAGAATTGAATATCCATTGGCATGAAATTAATAGTTTCATCAAATTCACGACAAGTTTATATAGGAATAAAAAAATTGTTTTATTTTTCCGCATTGAAAAAATTCAATAAAAATTGTGTGTATAGACGGATGAACAGTAGCGAAGGTTAGAAAGTATATATACACACAAACAGTGAAATTGACTTTTTTTTGGAGTCTTCTCGCTTCTATCCACACCCTATACAATCCAACCAAGCAATTTATATTCGCATCTTGATTACATGAATAACAATTCGAAACGTACATTTTCCGATATCACTCGCTTTGAATCCACCTGGGTGAATTGACGGTTTGAATAAAAACCGCGTTCTTATATCTACTTATTATTATTTTTTGAAACATTGATATTGAGTTTGATAGCGGTTAAAATTAGTACGAATTTTTTACAACTCAATTATTATCGACAAATTTTCTTGACAAAATTTCTTGACAAAAAATTTTTCCTTCAAAAAAAAAAATAAGCTACCATAAATTTCCAAGAGATAAACGTCACATCAAATTTAAAGCACAGTACTTTTGTAGCAACGGATGTTAAAGAACAAACATATTGGTATATACAAAAGAGACATATATTGCATGCAAACGGAAAAGTTTTGGTAGTGGTTGTCGTGTCGCTTTAGCGATGTGTATCAACGACATGCAGACGTCTGGCAACATTAGATCGACGTACAATGTAATGTAAAATCTACGACTTACAACTTGGTACACTCTCTCTCTATAATATGTCTCAAGTGAACTCTCGGCTTTAAATAATAGCGGATGTCCCACCACCAATTTGCAATGCACTACAAACTGGACATTCTCCAAATAGCAGCTATATTGGCCTCTTATCCTTTTTCCCCTCTTTTTCACCACTTCTCATCCTTCCTATATGTATATATATATCTACTATTCACCGTCTAACATACTCGAAAGCTTTCTTCGTGAAATATATATGCTCTTACGATCCTCTTGAGCGTCTTCTGTATGGAATCTCAAAGCTTGAGATCTTATCCCAACCAGGTAGAAACTCTTATCTCATCTTATCTACAATTTTTCTTGATCCTTATCTCTGCTGGAAACTTTTATAAGAATATCATTTTTTGTTGGAGTGGACCTAGATCTCAACAAGTTTTAAATATTCATAGCAACTTTCGGATATTTTTGTAAATGCCTTAGATGCGTGGTAAAAAAATCAGTGAAAAATATGAAAAAAAATTTTTAATATAGTTTTAAAAACTAAATTTTAAAAAATTCCTGAAAATCTGTCAATTTTATTGTACGTAGCCTAATAATCAATAAAAAATTAAAAAACAATTTCTGAAATATTTGATCAAATGATTAGATGTAAAAATTTTAATTTTTACAAGTGGATCATAATCAAAATTCCATCAGCCAATTATTTGGAATGTCGTAATGGGGTTGTCCTACAGAAACATTTCTTTATTGGATACTATCAAAGCAATACCACAAAAAAGAAATGTAACTAAAGGCCAACCACCCGGTCGGCATTTAATTCCTTAAAATTAAACTTAAATTTTTATACCCTCCACCGTAATATTAAATGACTAAAATTAAACCTTAAACTAACTTAAAAATAAATAAATTAAAAACAACCTAAAAATAAAAAAAATTAATATAAAATTATATTAAACAATTTAAAACTAAACCTGGAAAAAAAAAAAAAAAAAAAAAAAAAAAAAAAAAAAAAAAAAAAAAAAAAAATTTTA